>PVIU01028260.1:0-19230 GCA_004026605.1 Ondatra zibethicus | reverse complement strand
CATATATGTATGAGAGTGGTATTGATAGGTCTTGAGGAGACTGATTCCCAATTTTCTGAGCAAATGCCATATGGATTTCCAAAGTGGCATTACAAGTTTGCACTCCCATCAGCAAAGGAGAAGTGTTCCCCTTACTTTACATTCTCTCCAGCATAAGCTATCATTGATATTTTGCACTTTATCATTCTAAATGATATAAGATGGTATCTCACAGTCATTTTCTTTTCTTTTCCCTGAAGATTAAAGATGTTGAGCAATTCCTTGTAACATGAGGGCCAGGCTGCTTGTTGGGGTTTCTGTCCCACCCAGTCCCCCAGCCGTTTAGTCCCAGAGAAAATCACACAGAGGTCTCCAGAAGATTATAAACTGGTTGGCCCATTAGCTCAGGCTTCCTATTAGCTCTTGTAGCTTAAATGAGTCCAGGAGAATGCTGGGAAGGGGGAAGCCCATTCCTCTGCACTCCTGCCCAGACCACTGAAGAAGCAGGATGTGGCCTGCCCCAATGAAAAAGGTACTAAGCCATGTGGCTAACATACATAAGGATAATGGATTAATATAAACTACATATAATAATATAAGCTAATAAGAAGCCTGAGATAATGGACCAATCAGTTTATAATCTTCTGGAGACCTCTGTGTGATTTTCTCTGGGACTAAACGGCTGGGGGACTGGTTGAGACAGAAACCCCAACATGCAGCCTGGCCCTCATGTTACAGATTGGCGCCCACATGGATAACTGCATCCACAGAAAGCCCATGAAAGCTTGGGAAAGAATAGAGTAAAGCATGTGTTTTGGTAGCAGCAATTTCTCAAATCTTCTCTGCTTGCTAGAGGCAAGCAGTGCCCTCATCTAAGAGAGGCTTCCCAACTCAGCTTTAGCTGCAAAACCCTGCAGCTCTTTAAGAGGTCCTGCCATGAAACACTTAAATGGTGTTGATAAAAGCTGATTACATGCTTTTTGGTTTTCAGTGATAGGAAAAAAAAAGCTGCACTGGCTTAAAATGCTAGCTTTCTGGACCGTCCTGCCACGGCAAACTCTGACTCTTTCAGGAAGATGGTCTGACTCCGACTACGGAGCATTTGAACGTTGTTTGCTTGCTGTTGCAGCTTGCTTTCTGGCAAGGACCTTGAAATGCCAAAGAGTTGTGCAAATAAGCATTGCTCTGGCCGGTACTACAGCCATGAGCCTGAAATCTCAGAAAGCTAAGAAGTGCACTGGATCCAGTCATCAAAGACATGGCTTTAATCCTCTTCATATTGCTTAGCAAATTAAAGACTCATGTGGTCAGAAAAAAAGAGAGATATACAGTAAAGATAGATTCAGATGAGAAAAACTTCTAAATGTTTTACAGTGTGTTAAAAATATATGCATGCTAAAGGTTAAATTTCTTATGGTAAAATAGAAAGAAAGAGAGTAGTTGGGTATGGTGGTACCTTTAATCCCAACACTTGGGAGGCAGAGGTAGATTGACCTCTGTGACTTCAAGGTGTGGTATCACACACCTTTAATCCCAAAGCTTGGGAGGCAAAGGCAGACAGATCTCTGTGAGTTCAAGGATAGCCTGGTCTACAGAGTGTGTTCCAGGACAAAGATACCCAGAGAATCTGATTCAAAAAGCCAAAGTTAAAAGTAAAAATAAAAGAAATAGAGGTTAAAATAAAGCCACATAAAGATGGAAAATAAACAGAGAATCTTGATACTGTATGCTATTATGCTCTCTTTGAATTGTTTGAATGCTGACGAAGGAGCAACAGCTGCTAAAATATATTTGCCTATAAATGCTGCTGAACTAATCCAAGATAGGTATTTTGAAAATACCTTGACTTCAAAATTGAAGTCAAAAGGTATGTTACTTTGGAGAAGAGATTTTGCTTTTGTTTCCATAGAAAACGAGAGGCTGGGGATTCATTCTGAATTAAGAAAAATCAGGTTTGCTCAAGGAAGACCACCTGAGAAATCTCCGTTAGGAATAGATTACCCAGATGACTGAGTTCTACATCCAGAACAGATTCAAGACTTCTGCATGAGATGATCAAGCCTCACAGGATACTCTAGTCAGGACTTTATCATAACTCTAAATTTTCTTTAGGTCCCCATAAGATTATCAGCACCCCTCAACCAGCCAGAAGTAGCCTGGAATAGTACGCCCACATTCCCAAAAAAATGAACTATGGATATTTTCCTTTGTTTTAAAAAAAAGGGGGGGGGGAGAAGTGGTGCGTGATAATTGTCTGTATTCTGTCAATCATGTTTTAAATAAACGCTGATTGGCCAGGCAGGAAGTATGGGTGGGTCAACCAGACAGGAAAGAGAGGTGGGGCGATGGGACCAGGAGAATGTTGGGAAGTAGGAAGGTCATTCCTCCCGAGTTCTGCCCAGACCACCGAAGAAACAGGATGTGACGTGCCATGCTGAAAAAGGTACTGAACCATGTGGCTAACATAGATAATGATAATGGGTTAATATAAGCTAAAAGAGCTAATAAGAAGCCTGAGCTAATGGGCCAATCAGTTTATAATCTTCTGGAGACCTTTGTGTGATTTTCTCTGGGACTAAACTGCTGGGGACCAGGTGGGACAGAAACCCCAACAAGCAGCCTGGCCATCATATTAAAATTCCTTAAGTTTTTTTTTTTTTTGGCCATTTAGAATCTCTGTTGAGAATTCTCTGTTTAGATCTGTATCCCATTGTTAAATCTGATTATTTTGTATTTTAATGTATAATTTCTTGAGTTTTTTATATACTTTGGAGATCAGCTGAAGATGGATGCTAAAAAGAAATCCCATACTAGCTTAGAATTGTGAATAATAAAAGGTTATTTATTTAGGTGTAGACTCTCAGATCACAGTCTTCTGCTAGAATGGGAAGAGCAACCAAATCCCACAGCCAGAAGAGAGGGAGAATTTGTGCTTTACTTCAGCATTTATACCATAAGAGGCCACACCCAAGTGGCCAGATAACTTAAAGGCTACTTGTAGGAATTTCTACAGCACCTCCCTCTTTTGTTTAAATAATAGAGCTCTAAACCTAATAAAAAATTATATACAATAGGAACAAATAGCAGGTATAAAAACTAGAACTACAGTAGGCATGAACAATATAAATCAAGAAATATGATAAATGTTTCAATAATTATCCTATCCTAAGGAGTTTAAGTCTATTATTGTAAATAACTTGGCCAAGTCATGAGAGGAAAGTAACCACAACTATCTAGTCTTCAGCCCCAACAATCAAGTGAGAAAGGGAAATAATATAACTTCAGTAAAGAGGAAGTGCAATGAAGCAACTTCCAAAAAGTGCAAATAATGACAGAGACAACTGGCTACCTGGGCAATCACCCAAAGTCTCATTTGCAATGTTGGAACAACCAACTTTATTTAAGGCCTAGAGTATCCAACAGACTATTTTCAGAGGCAGGAAATTTTTCAAAACCATCTTACACTGTCTTGGCAAGATTTGACATACTTTTTTCTTGTGTCCTGCTTGTCCTGTCCAGTCATCATGCATTTTGTCAGTTGTCAATACATGGGCAGTTCCTTGCCCACAGGTCAGTTTTGCCAAGAAGAAAACAAGCTCCAAGTGGAGCATCTTTGGCGCTCAAAATTCTCTCGGGAATACATCAGTGTTTCTAGAACCAATCATGTCTCACTTCAACAGAAACCTAAGTTATTTAAATGTCATATTCTACAGTTCTATGAAGTGGTTGAAGATTACCTATCTATGCAGAATACAATATCTATGTATCTGAAGAACCTGATTAGTCGATCTATAAGTATGACAAACATTGAAGATTATTGACCAATAATTCTTAATACCTATATAACTTAAAAATTAAGACTCCATACTAGAATATTAAACAATCTTTAAACAACTGTGCAGCAAATGAGAATAATGACCTCAAAATGTAAACAATGTATAGGTATCTTGATCAGAGGTAGAAATATATATTGCAATATAAAAAATATATCCTAAAATATACAAAATGACTTAAGTTGAGGTGGAAGCATGGATGGATACAATATGATGAAATAACTTTGCCTAGGTATACAAATATTATAGACAAATATAGGTACATATTCATTATAATTTAAATTTGTATCAATATACAAGAATCTATACCAATGTAAATTGCCTATAAACAAATAGCTCACAAGTAGTCACTCTATTTCTCACTATTATTACTAGTGTGAGTAAGCTCACACTAATCTATTATCCCATCAATTTTCCTTTTTTTAGAGATCCCTGAGCTTAAAAATTCCTCCCAACCCCCAAACATATAAAAAAGTTACAATCAACCACTGAATGATTTCCCAACCCTGAGGATAAACTTTGTTGGGAGAGGGAATGTCATCTTCTAGAATTACTTCCAGCTGTCATGGAGGATTATTTTATGGAATTCTGTGAAAGTAAAATGATGGTTAAGTTTCACAATTACTGTCTGGTATAATTACAAATAGTCTCTGAGTAGTCGGTAGGGTTTTGCTGAAGTTACTGTTTGGAGTCCTTGCCAGAATGTTGTAAAAAATTGCACTATTTCAGCTAACAAATTGTTCACCATCTTGAGCAGCTGGTACCCAAAACGGGTCTTTAGTAGGATTATCAGCATCATTACATCATATCAACCAGGAGGAGTTGTTTTTGTGGGGCCCCATCTTCTTCCTGAAAGCTACAAAGATTACTTCAGGAAAGTTCTTGTTTATTGTGGGACACTTAAACATTATTTATACAGACAAATATTCAATGAAAGTTACAATAGAAATAAAAACAAATATGAAGAAAAGTTATTTTTTTTCTAAATTCTTTCTTCTTTCTGGCCCATACTAGACTCCTCATGACATGAGACAGAAACTCTGAATTTTTCTTTTAAAAACATGTTTGGATTTAGAAAAGGAAAAAAAATTGTCCAACTCAAATGCCAACTTTGATTTTTAAGTGAGTCATGACTTTTATTCTAATTAATATTCAGAGATTCTTACCCTCTGATGACCTGTCCTCATAAGTAAAAATTCTTTTTGCTTGATAATTCTATATGGATAATGATCTTTTTCTCTTCAGGCATCTAGATGTCCAGAGTCTTGACTATTTGAAGATGAGTGTTTTCCTGCAAAGAGAAGAACATAACCCTTCCACAACCATTATGAGGCTTCCTTACCACCTTTGTGCATGAGCTGACATTTCTCTTTCTCAGGATATTTCTCTTTTTCAAACAGAATCTTTATTAATTCTGATGGTATCCATAACTATTCTCCTCCTGTTGAAACAAGAGCAAAAAACCTTACCCAATTTAGCACATCTCCTGGCTTACATTGTAATGTCAACCAATTCTTGAAATATACTGGCTGATTTAACTCAGACTTTTCTATTATCCAATATCTCTCTGCTTCTGTTGTCCCTTTCTCATTAGCATTAAGAATATTCAAAGTTAATAAAGCATTATGTAATCTATTTCTGGGGTATTTTCTACCCCTTTCTGTTTGTTTAACCTATCCTTTATTTGATTTGACCATTCTATAACTGTCTGACTGGTAGGTTTGTGTGGTATACCTATAATGTGTTTAATATTATAATAAGCAAAAATTCCTATATTTTCTTAAAGACATATACTGGACAATTATTTGTCATTATTTGTACAGATATATCCATTATGGCCATAACATCTAATAAGTGTGTGTCTTTTCTGAGCTCAAGGCAGTTGCCCATTGAAAACCTGAATAAGTGTTAATGGTGTGGTATACATATTTTAATTTTTCAAATTCTGCAAAGTGGAACAAATACATATGCCAGATTTCATTCCTTTGAGTTGCCTTTAGTTAGTCCCTGCAAGCAATGGTGTTTGATTATAGAAAGAAGAATGACATCATTTAAGTTAATTCCTGCAGGTAGTAGTGTTTGTTTATAGAAAGAGTAAGTGGAAAATCTCTTTATAATCTCCTTAGCTTTTTACCATGTAATAGAAAAGTCTTTCTTTAAGTGTTTGCTATTGAAATGATGTCTCTTATGGAATTCTGAGGCCTTCAACATATTTCCAATCAATAATCAATCAATTTCTGCATTCCCTTGTGCTAGAGGACCTGGCAGACCTGTACGGAATCAGATATGTGTTAAGTATATGGGCCAGAGCCTATTCCTGACTCTACCTTGAACCTGTATGAAATTCATTGGATTCAATAGGCAAGACAACTCTTTCTGCCTATTGTGAATCAGTAACTACATTAAGAGGTTATTTAAAATCCCTTAGTACCATAAGAAGAGCATATAATTCTGCCTTTGGACAGACTTATAAGGGCTTTTCCAACCTTACTTAAGTATTCTGATTTATTACCTGAGTTTCACGATAAATTTGCACAGTCACAAATTTTCTGTATAATTAATTCACAGACATTTTCCACATAAGTTTTTAGTTTTTTTACTTGGTTTATGTAGGAAAATGATCCATTGTAACATAATATCTTCCATTTACATTAAAATTCCTGTAGGAGAAATTCTGGAAGACAATATGACTAGAATGCAATTAAGATTTGGATTTAACCTCTCTGCATGTGCCTCATGTAATTTCTCCTCAACAACTGTCAATTCATTTTCTGCTTCAGCTATTAATTCTCTGGGACTATTCAAGTTTATTACCATCTAAGGTTTTGTTTAAATGAATTATTAGATCAGGTGTTATCTCAACAGCCAGTCATAGACTGGAAATATCTTCTAACAATCTTTGAAAGTCGTCAAGAGTCCATAACCAGTTTCTGCTAATTTGTGCCTTTTGTCTTCTAATTTTCTGTAAACCTATTTTATAACCTAGGTAGTTGACAGAATATTCTCTCTGTATTTTGGTGAAACTTTTTTTATACTTCTTCAAACATTCTTTCTAAAGTACCTATGTTTGAATCAGATAACAAAATGTCATCCATATAATAGTAAATTATAGATTTAGAAATATTTTTTACATATTATTTCCAGTGGCTGGCTTACAAAGTATTGGCATATGGAGAACTATAGAGCATTCCCTGTAGAACCATGGTCCAATGGTATCTTCTAGTAGGTTAAAAATTATTATAGGTAGACACAGTGAAGCAAATTTTTCTGTTCTATTCTTGTAAAGGTATAGTGAAGAAATAATCTTTTAAATCAATAACCATAAGAGACTTTTATTATATAAATTATAAACTAAAAAAAAGGAATAATAGAGAAGTAATAAGGAAGGCAGACGAATTTCAAATTGTAGAGGGCCCATAGGTTGAATTACCTTGTTGACAGCTCTTAGATCTGTCACCATTCTCCATCTACCAGATTTCTTTTAACAGCAAATATTGGAGGATTTCAAGGGCTGGTTGATTCTTCAATATAGTGAGAATCTAGTTGCTCTTTTACCAGCTGTTCCAAAGTCTGCCTCATCTTCTGTTTACAGATACTGTTTAACACATATTTGCTTTTCAGTTAACCATTTTAAAGGTAGAGCTACTGGTACCTATAAAAGTTTGCTATGTGCTTTGTGTTCTTTTACAGCCCAAATGGCTTGTGACCTTTGTGGATAGGAGCTCATAATATCTTTCCCAGATTTATGAGTTTCTGGGACTGCAGGAAAGTTAATATGGGTATTCCATTGCTGTAGCATGTCATGACTCCATAAAATCACTGCAAAATTGGTAACATATGGCCTCAGCCTTCCTTTCTGTCCTTCTGGTCCTATGCATGCAACCATTTTATGCTTTGTTTTACTAGAGATAGGGTTCTGATTCCTAGTATTTGAACATCTGCCTCTTGAAGAGGCCAATTTCGATGCCAAGATTCTGGAATAATGATACTCAAGTTTGCACCCATGCCTATCAAACCCACAATTACAAAACCATTTATACACACTCTTAGCTTTGGTCTTTGATCATTTATAGAAGTCTTCCAAAATATATATTTCCTATTTCTTATTGAAATTTTTGATTTATTCTCTTTGTTTATTCCATTATCCAGAACAGTAAAGTCTTTCTAAAAGGCTCTGGATATTTTAATTTTCCTGGTCAGACATGTCTTCCACAGTGGCTGGAAATGACTGGACCATGTTTAGCTTGGGGGCCTGTGAGAAGCCCCCCACTGAGTTTTCTGATGGTATCAGGTTTCCTTGTCTGCTTTTTTTTTGTTGATCTTCATTAATTTGTACAATGGCAGCCTTTGTCATACCTTCTACATATACCTGAAGGCTGAGTCCTTCTATTCTTGCCATTCCCAGAGGAGATATTATTCCTAGGAATTCTTTGTCTACAATCCCTTCTCAGACCCTTTTCTACCACAATTAAAACATTTGCCATTTTGATGTCTTCTCATACCTTTGGAAATTGCTTCTCCTACCCAAGATATTTTATTATAGTTAAATGTCTCAATATTCCTTGTATGCAGGATAAATTCATCCTTAGGTGCTGATCTAAATTTTAAAGGCCCAAGTATCATTTGGCATTCTAAGTTGGCATTATCAAAAGTCAGAGATTCAATACGTACTCATCTAGCATCTGGGTCTGTTCCTCATATTTGTACAGCCTTAGTTAATCTTTGTAAAAAGTCACTAAAGGGTTCTCTCTGGCCCTGTTTAATCCTGGTATATGACTAAATATGTTTTCTTTGTTTCTGAATTCTGTCCTAAGCATTTAAGGCTGTTTTGTCGCATAGTGACAAAATTTGTTCAGTGTAAGGAGCTTGACCCTATGGGTCAGCATAGGCGCCCTCACCAAGAATTTGATCTTGGAAAGTCTTGAGTTCTTTTTATTTTCCCTGTTGCTCTGAAATTTTTGCCTCTTTTTTAAAATATAATTTAAACATCAATTGTGGACCATCATCCAGGACTGCTGAAACTAACAAAACAAGTCATGTGGCATAGCTTTAATGCTAGAAGCCCATGTCTTTACCATCTCCCTAACAAATGTGGAATGCAAGCCATAAGTTACTATGGCTTGCTTAATTTCTTTTACCTTATTCTTTCCTATAGCTATCTATTTACTTTCTTTGAATCCTTTTGGGTCTTTATAACTTTATACTTTGTCAGAATAGATTACAGAAAAAGAAGACTAAAACCCTGGGTAAATCATCTCTGACAGCTACTGGTGATATTAAATCCTGTCCTTGTTCCTTCTTTTCCTGCTCATCAGCTCTAATAACTCCCTCAATTGTTTCAAATCTTTTTAGTGCTGTCTTTTGTAAATCCTGAATCTCCTTGCCTGTATATGTTCTAGTGATTTCATTGAGGCACCTAGCCTCTGGTCCTCATTCCTTACATGTGATTCCAAGGTCTGAATTTTTTCCTTTGAAGATACCATCTCATCCTTGAATATTATTTGGATAGTGCGCAGATTGCCTTACTGAAGAGATAGACTGTCTGCTAACCTATCATAACATTGTAACAAATTTTGATTGTTAAATTCAACAGTATGAATTATTTCAGATAATCTCTCAATATCCTTTGACATAGATTCAGTTTTGTCTGACAAAATAATGTTACCATTTTTATAGTATCAATTTTCATGTAACTTTTGATTTTTTATGGTATTAATGCTGTTACCAAGCTGTTAATTATTAGTCTGTAAAAATTGTATCATTTCTAAAAGTGTCTAATTCTTGGCTCTGTTATCAAACCATTATATTAAGGATATAATATGAAGCAAAAAACTGAGCCCCAATATTTAATAAATGCATGTATCACAATAAACATATAAGCCTTGCAAAATAAAATCTATAGTATTAGCCAAAATGTTACTAAAATTCTCAGTGGTAATGTTGTCTGCCATTATACAACTTTCAAGTTAATTGATTTATTAATTAATAAAATATTTACCTGTTATGAGATCCAGTAAATTTTTGTAGGTGTAATAATCTTTATTATCAATGCTCTGAGATGCTTTGGTTACCTGACTTGGTGCTGGTTAAATGTTGAGAAAGGTGTTTTGTTTGACAAATTAAAAGCAATTAAATCAATTATATAAATGGAGCAATAATCCCAGAACTCAGGAGCACAGAGCAAAAACCTGAAGCTGTTCAGGGAACTTGGCAGTGATGGTAGTTGTGTGAAATGTGTGAAAGCTTGGGAAATTTCCAAGTCATGGTGCACACTCAGCTCTGCTGTGGTGAGGATTTAAAAAAAATTCATTAGTAGGTAAAAGCAAGCCAAGTGGGCAGGGATGGGAGACTTTCTAGGGTGTGGACTGGTTGGGCCTTTGAGACAGTCCACATGGTAGGTGTGGAGTTATGGATCCCTGTAGGCATCAGATGAAGATATATGCTAAAAAGAAATCCCACACTAGCACAGAATTGAGTATAGTAAAGGATCATTTATTTAGGGGTAGACTCACAGAGCACAGTCCTCTGCTCAAATGAGAAACAGAAATTAGATCCTGCAGATGGAAGAAAGGGAAACTGTGTGCTTTATATAGGCATTTATAGTATAAGTGGGCAGGTAACTTAAAGGCTACTTTCTATAGGAATTCCTACAGCAGTCAGCTCTCTGTCCAACATGGGTTTGGTAAAGATCTTCTCCCATTCTTTAGGCTACATTTTGTCTTATTGACTGTATACTTTTCCTTATGAGAATCTTTTCAGTTTCAGAAGGTTCCATTTATTTATTGTTGCTCTCAGAGTCTGTGCTCCTGTTCTTATATTTGGAAGTTGTCTCCTGTGCCCATGCATTCAAGGCTACTTCCAACTTTCTGTTCTATGAGGTTCGGTGTGGCTATATTTATGTTGAGGTCTTTCATACATTTGGACTTGAGATTTGTGTATGAGAAGAGGTAAGCATCACTTCTCATTCTTCTACATGTCAACATCCAGCTATGCCAACATCATTTGTTGAAGATGCTTTCTTCTTAAATTGTATAATTTTAGATTCTTTGTCAAAAATCAGGTGTTCATAGGTTTGTGAATTAATATCAGGGTCTTCAATTCAATTCCATTGGTCTACTTGTCTCTTTTTATGCCAATACCAAGCTGTTTTTATGACTATAGCTCTATAGTAGAGCTTGGGGTCCTTAGAGTCAGGGATGGTGATGTCTCCTGACCTTTCTTTCTTGTACAGGATTGTTTTGGCTATCCTGTGTTTTTAGTTTTTCCACATGAAGTTGAGTATTTTTCTTTTAAGGTCTGTGGAGAATTTTGTTGGAATTTTGATGCAATTGCATTAAATTTGTAAATTTCGTTTGGCAATTTGGCAATTTTAATTATGTTGATACTACCTATACAAAAGCATGGGAAATCTTACCTTTTCCTTATATCTTCAATTTCTTTTTTCAAAGACTTAAAATTCTTTTCAGAAAGGTCTTTCACTTCTTTGGTTAGCATTATCCAAGATATTTTGTGTTATTTGTGGCTATTGTAAAGGGTGGTGTTTCTCTGATTTCTATACTCAGCCTTTTTCTCATTTTTATATGGGAGGGTTACTGCATTTTTAAATTTATTTTGTATCTTGCTATATTACTGAAGGTATTTACAAGTTGTAGGAGTTTCCTGGTAGAATTTATGGGAACACATATATACTATCATATTATCTACAAATAGTGAAATTTTGACTGCTTGCTTTCCAACTAGAATCCCTTTGTTCTCCTTTTGTTGTTTTATCACTCTAGCAAAAACTACAAGAACTGTGTTTTCTAAATATGAAGAGATTGGATAGTTTTGTTTTTTTCCCAATTTTAGGGAAATGACTTTGTGTTTCTCTCTTTTTAATTTGATATTGGCTGTTAGCTTGTTGTATATTGTTTTCATTATATTTAAATTCATTCTTGTATCCCTAATCTCTTTATCATGAATGCATGTTGGATTTTGTTGAAGGCTTTTTTGGCATCAAATAAGATTTTCATATTTCTTTCAGTTTATTTATATGGTAAATTACATTGATTATTTTTCATATGTTGAAGCATAAAAAGAACTATCTCAACTTTTTTAGGCAAGCTCAGCAGTCATTTTTCTGTGAGTCCTGTATGTCCAGTTTATACAGCCTACCATCAAGCAGTCCAGCCAAGAGTAGTTTCTTGCCTAAATGTGTAGCTTTGTCACATTGAAAGCAAATTTCATAACAAGTTTCTTCAATGCCCATCAACCTCTCTGAAGTAATTGGTGCTGCCAGAAGCAGGCATGTCTCAATGTCAAGAAAAGTCTAAGTTCTTAAAACATTTTAAATGCATATTCTGCAGGTTTTTGAAAGGTTTGAAGAATACCTATCCATCTGAAATATATCTTTGTATATCTAGAAAAACCTAACTAATGTGACTACAAGTTTGACTATTAAAGATGGCTATTTATCAGCCTATATTTAATCATTATGTATTACATTTCCAAATGCGCTGCACTAACACAATACCGTATAAAATGAGTGGAAATACATATAACAGAATTGACCTTTAATTTGCATCAATAGACCAAGATCCACATCAATGCAATGTATTCATATCTATATCATAGCCCTCTTTAAATGAAAGCAAACATTTATAAACGATATTTGTGAATTTTGGAATAGCTTTTTTTAAGTGTTTTTTGGTTTTTGTAGGTCAAAATATTTTTGGAGGTTTACAAAGACCTTTTGGGGGTTATTGGATCATCAAACCACATTAGTCTGGAAGGAATACATAGGTGTTAATCCTCTGTGGAAACAAAAGCAGAACCTCTTTTTAAAAGCAACAAATTTTGAGGTCAAGATACCTTTAAAATACACGTCAGTTTAGCTTAGCAGCCCCCACAAGCAAATATCTCTCTGTGGTCAAAAAATTTAAAGATGTCACAGTAACATACATAGTCTAAACTCTCTATGTATATTTAATCTTTATGTGACTTATACTTTTTACTCATTTAATTTTTGACTCTCTATACTCTTTCATATTACTTTTGCTTTTTTAAAAGTCTTTGTTTTGTTCTTTTAAGAGTATTTATTTTTTTATAACTCTCTATACTCTTTTTCCTCTCTCTCCCAAGATGTTATATAGCTTTTAGATATATTTTGTCTTGTTTAGAATTCTTTTTTTGTCTGAATCTTTTTATTGCGCATCTGACTTTTTTGACAAGGGGCATTTTAAAACAGTAAGCAGTGTGGTCACAGCAACCTTGGATAATTATTCTTACTCTTTCAGTCTTTTAATATGGTAAAGGTACCTTTACTGCCAGCTCTGGGACTGATGAATAGCAGCTGTGCTCACACCTAAACTCTGGGGAGAACTGTGCAGCACATAAACCTTTTTTTATTGGAGTAAAACTAAACCACCATGCAGTGTACTGTGCAGCCTGGAAATATTTCTGTATTTGGCAATAGGAATCCTCCATCTTTCCTATTTATTTATGCCTCGCAGACTCGATCCAGCTGCTTGCCCAGGCAGGAGTGCTGAGTTGTTGGCATCCTCTTAGTTACTTTTCTCTTCACCCTGAATGGGCACACAAGTACCCAGACACGAAGTATGTGTATGGTCATGTGAGTTAGTCCCATGTTGGGTACCATTTTGTAAATGACAGATACATTGTTTGTTAATGGCTACACAGACCCAACATAATTACACAAAACTATATTAATTACCACACTGTTTGACCAAAAGTTTAGGCATATTTTTACATAACTCTTACATTTTAAATTAACCCATTTATATTAATTTATGTATTGTAACAAGGCTAGTTGTTTACTAGTAAGGTTTTTTGGTGTCTGTCTCCTTCAGCAGCTACAAGGACTCTGTCTGATTCTGCCTACTCTCTCTTTACATCTGTTTGGATTTTCCATTTGGCTTTACTCTGTAAAGCCATTGGACAAAAACAGCTTTTTTAATTACAAATTCCAATGAAACATATTCACATCATACAGAAGAGAATCCCACTTCTAAAGGTGACACATGTAGCACATATTCACAACAACAATTCAAAATTTAACAAAAAAATATACTTCCAGAAATAGGGCTCATTTATCAAAAACTCTTTGGTTACAGTTAGCTTGCATTTTTCTAACTGTTATTTTTTAACTTATAAAGAGTCCAGCATGCCTAAGCCTCTCTACAAAAAATGTGAGAAAAATCAGTTTCAAAGAATTTGGGGAAAACCACTGGGAAAAAATATGGTTTTCATGAAAAATCACATTTGTCCCATGTGCAACTGACAAAGTTAAAGTAAAAATCACCAAGCCAGGCAGTGGTGGTGCATGCCATTAATCCCAGCACTCGGGAGGCAGAGGCAAGCAGATCTCTTTGATTTTGATACCAGCCTGGGCTACAAGAGCTAGTTCCGGGACAGGTTCTATAGCTACAGAGAAACTCTGTCTCTAAAAACCAAAAAAAAAGTAAAAATCACCAAAAGAATCTTTAAAATTATGAGAGAGAAGAGAGCATGAAGGCCACACAGTCTTGGCTGCACTGTGCTGAGATCTACAGGGTTTTGCAAATTGAGAGAACTTCTTCACAAATTTTGGCTTGCAGAGACCTGTTTGATCAGTACTCACATGCAGATCTGAATCTAGACCACATGGGTCCAGAAAACTTAGATGTAATTCTGCAATATTTATTTTATGGCAAGAGATATCCATTTTGGGCTCTGGCTACCCCATTATTCAATTAGATTGCCTTCATATATGTCCATGTTTTTGGCAATTTCTGCTGTATTTGGTTTCCATACTTTCTCTCATGTGTCCTGTAAGTTTAGCTTTCTCTTCCTATATTCCATTTCTTATTTGAACATATAGTACCAGTCCCAGTCATCTATAAATATCTATTCTATTTCCAGTTTCTAACTACATCTACATCTCCCTTTTAGACATTTACTTTATACTCAACCTTCATGGTTCTATGAACTGTAACCTGCTTATCATTGACTTATCAGCTTATTGCCATAGTTAAAGGAATATAGATACCATATTTATCTTCCTGGTTCTAGGATATAAACATCACAAAATTGGATTTTATTTGCTTTTCCTAGTTTGAAATATTTACCTGAAACTTTCATGACTTCATTCTTTTGAAGCTAAGTATTACTCCATTTTTAAATTTACTATATAAATTCTTCTATTGAGGGACATATAAGGTGTTTCAATTCTCTGGCTATTATGAAGTAAGCAGTAATGAACTTCATTTAGTAAGTGTTTCTGTGATAGAATAAAGCTTTCTTTGGGAATATACCCAAGAGTAGTACAGCTGTGTCTTGAAGGTGAGAATGTCCCATATTGATTTCTATAGTGGTTGTAAAAGTTTACCTTACCACAAGAAATAGATGGCTATTGGGAGCTGTGAACATCATCTCAGATCAGCATATGACTACATGTCCAATGGGATTCCTCAGGGCAAGTCACCTGTGAAAACAGATTCACTTGGCAAAAGCCAGTAGATCATGAGACAGTATAGGAATCTGCAAAATTCATGAAGTTTGCAGGCTCTTTTGACCCTCATTATATCGGCAATTCTTTTGGTGGTTTTTAGTTTTACTTTGTCAGTCATACAGGCAACAGCTGCAATTTTCCTTGAAAATTATGTTCTTTTTTGAATATTTTACCCTAAGATTCAACAGGGGAATAATATTTCTCAAATCTCTCATCTGGAATTATTAAATACAACTCCTAATCTAGTGGACTTTTCTGACCCAAATTGATAGTTAAATATGAGAAAACAATACTTGGAATATTAACAATTTCTCACAGTTCTGGAAAAGGAGAGTAATACTTGAATACATAGAATAGGGGGAAAGCCTCAGCGATAAACATAGTGACAGCTGTCACAAGTAAGTTCCCTAGACTCCAAGCATGGAATCATTGGTAGGATCTGGTATGCAAAAAGAGAAAAATATGCAATGCAAAATGTGAGATGATAGATCCATCTCTTCCATACACAAGAGCTTATATTGATGGAAGAAGTGTGATATAGTGAGATGGGAAGAGTGTCCTTTCTCAAGGTCTGCCTTTTACAGAGAGATTGAGACATGGTACCCTCTTGAAAAAAAAAAAAACCTGTATAAAATTTGTCTTGTAGATAGGAAAGAATTGTCTGGATTTGAATATTGTTGTCCTTAAAACATTCTGTTGATGTCTGCTTTTTTTAACTTTGTCACCACAAAAAGCTGCTTAGCTGATATAAGTGCTGGGAGAGCAGGATGTGTCTGGCTTAATATTTAGTTAAACCTGCAAAAATGCTGAACTCTCAGTCTAGAATAAGCTTATGTAGGAGGAGGAAAGTTATATGTGGAACAGCATAAAGGGAAACAATGAGGGACTTTCATAATGATCATGATGTATTCCTTAAATTATGATATATTCCTTAAAGTCATAAAATAATTCAAGCTAATCATGGAACTTAGAAAAAAAACAAAAAACTCTGTTTAACTATAAGTAAAGATATCCTGAGCTATTTGAGGCCACTTGAGTACAATTTTCTTGGTGGTCAGAAGTTTTTTTTTTTTTTCAGCAACACTTCCCTCTCCACCTCAGTACCAGAAACTGAGATGAGGCTAGATCCCAACAGATGAGTGTTCCCATATTCCACATTGAAGCCAGGGTGAGTTGTTCCTTGTTGTTATTTATCTTTCCCATTCCTAGTGGTTTAAGATAAGATCTCAAAGTAGTTTTAATTTGTATTTCCCTGATGGCTTATAAAGTTTAACCTTTCTTTAAGTTTTTCTCATCTGCCTCTGATTATTAAGAATTCTCCTTGTTGATATAGACCTGCTTATGGTGTACTCTTTAAAAATTCTTCTCATGTGACAATGAGTTCCAAGCTATTACACATGATCTCTTCTATCAGGTTCTGTCTATACAGTTTTATGTTGAGGACTTTGGTCAGTCTTCTGATGAGCTTTTGGCAGGGTCATTCTTCTACATGTAGCCATCCAGGTTGACCAGCGCAATTTGTTGAAGATGTTCTTGTTTCCCAATTTTTAATTCTGGCTTTTTTTTTAATCAAAAATCAGGTGTTCATGGGTGTGTTGCACCAATTGTTACAAAAGGAGAAGGCCTGCTTTTGGTCCCAGCTGCCTGGCTAGCTCAGTCGGTAGAGCATGAGAATCTTAATCTCATGTTGGGCGCCATTTGTAACATAAGAGCCTGCTTGTTGGGGTTTTTGTCCTGCCCAGTTCCCACAGCTGGCAAGTCCCAAAGAAAATCATGCATAAGTCTCCATAAGTTATAAACTGATTGGCCCATTAGCTCAGGCTTTGTATTAGCTCTTATAACTTATATTAGCCCATTATTTTTATCTATGTTAGCCACATGACTAAGTACCTTTTTAAGCGGGGCAGGTCACATCCTGCTTCATTGGTGTCTGGACAGGAATGGGGAGGAATGTGCTTCCTCTTTCTCAGAATTTTCCTGTTCACATTGCCCGCCTCTACTTCCTATCTGGTTGTCCCGTCTATACTTCCTGGCTGGCTACTGACCAATCAGCATTTCTTTAAACCATAATTGACAGATACAGAATTGTTCCACACCACTATTTTACTTTCTCATTTCATTTGTACTTCCTTGATCTTCTCTCATTGTGTTATTGCTCTAAATAAGATTTCAAAACTTATTGAATAGGCAAGGAACAGCAGACTACTTTGTTCCTGATTTTAATAAAACTTCTTTGAGTTTCTCTCAATTTAAGTTGATATTGGTTATGGGCTTGAGAAAAACGGTGCTTCTTATTGTGAGCTATATTCATTATTTATCAAGTTAATGATATTTTTATATGATCTTATATTTGCTTTATTTGCATTTTATGGAGTTTTTTCACATATGTTTATAAGGGAAATTGGTTTGTAATTCTCTTTCCTTGTCAGGTTTTTATGTGGTTTAAGTATCATGATAAATGTGGCCTCATAAAAAAATTGTACATCATTCTGTTTTGAACATAAATTTGAGAAATATTGGTCTGAACACAACTTTGCATATGTGACAGAATTCTAGAATTCAGCACTAAAAACATCTAGACCTGATTTTTTGGTTTTGTTTCAGTTGGTTTATTGATGAGTTGGTCAGTTTCCAAGAAATTGTAGACTTTCTGTTGTTTCTTTTGTTATTGATATCCAACTTTAATGCATTGTGATCAGGTCAAATACAGGGTGCTGTCTCAAATTTCTGTAACCATCGAGACCTGTTTTATGTCAGAGGATGTGGTTTATTTTGGAGAAAGTTTCATGATACTCTGGAAAGAGGGTATGTCCTTTTGATCTTGGACTAAATATTCTATAAAAATCTGTTAAATTCATTTGAGTTATAATGTCAATTATCTTCAGCATTTCTCTGTTTTGTTTTTCATTATATGACTTGTCTAAATTTAAGAGTGGAGTATTGGAGTATCCCAGATTTGGTGTGTGAATATCCATATGTGATTTCATTTATAATGTTCTTTTATGACCTTCTTCCTTTGTTTTTGATGCATAGCTGTTAAGATTTACAATGTCCTCTTCATAGATTTTTTAAAATGGGTATGCAGTATATTTCCCTATCTCAGATTAGTTTTGGTTTGAAGTAGATTTTGTCAGATATTAAAGTGACTCCACTATCTTATTTCTTAGATCTACTTATAATACCATTTCAATATTTGTACCCTTAGGTGATCTCCATCCTTGATTATAATGTATGCCTTATTGATGCAGTAGGATAGATGATTTGCATCCATTCTATTAGTATGTATTTTTTAATTGAAGAACTGGAAACATTGATTTAGAGAGATATTAGTAAGCAGTTATTGTTAATTCCTGTTATTTTGTTGTACTGGTCTATATGTGTTCTTTGTATGTTTCTGCTGTCTTTATTTTTCTGGTCTGAGATCATTTATTCCCTGTGTTCTTTTGGGAAGGGTTAGCTGCTATAGGTTAGAACTTCTTTCTAACACCTTTCTAAGGGCTAGATTTGTTGATATAGTTTTGCAAATTTGTTTTATAAAGAATGTCTTTTGTCCAAATCCATTGTGATTTATGTCTGACCTACCATCTGTGGTCTCTTTGAATCTGTATAATATCACTCCAGGCCCTTACAAGTTTCAGAGTCTCCATTAAGAAACTTGGTGTTATTCTAATAGGTTTGTGTTTATATGCTATTTTGTATTTTCCCCTGCAGCTTTTATATATTTTATATTATATATTTCTTTGCTCAAAATGTTTAATATTTAGTGTTTCTCCCTCACTCTCTCAGGATATCAATTGATACTCCATAATTTGTTAAGCAAACAGACCTTAGTGTACTCATGTCTTTAAGGGTTTTTTATATCCTTAATATTATTAATGGCAAATAGATTATATTATTTCATTTTTCTAACATTTTTGTATAATCACTCTA
>PVIU01028259.1:0-19228 GCA_004026605.1 Ondatra zibethicus | reverse complement strand
TTTGCTTGATGATCCTGTTTGCTTCCAATTTCCAGGAGGTTCTGTGTATGCTTTCCTTGGGTTCACCTAGGTATTCAGCTTCTCTGGGCTTGCGAGCTAAGTGCTTGGTGACCTTTATTTTATAGCTAGGGTCCACTAATGAGTGAGTACATACCATAATCATCTTTCTGGGTTTGGGTTACCTCACTCAGGATAGCGTAAATTTTCACCAACATGACTGCCTAAACATGAACCAAGCAAGGACAAACATAATAAGCATAGAAAAGTGTATGCAGAAAAGCCTGCATGACTATAACCCTAGACACCACACACTCACAAACACGCGCACATACACACACACTCATGCACACATGTGCATGCGCACACACATACACGCACACAAAGACAAAATTAAAAGTGAAAAAAAATAAAGACAACTAAAGAAAGTTGGGAAGGGGAAGAGAAGCAGGCTTCCCTAGGGAAGGCAAACACACACACACTCACACAAAACACAGCCACACACAGAAACGAATACACACACACACACATACACACATTTCACAGTTAATAAAAAAAAGCCCGTAAATTTGAAAGAGTGTAAGAAGGATTATATAGAAGGATTTGGAGATGAGAGATATAAATTAATGTAATTTTACTATGATTTCAAAACTAACAAAACGTATTTAAAAATACTGAAATAAAAAACAGTAGACCAGTAGAGAGGGATGGAGGAAAGGGCAAGATGTGACTTTGGGCAAAGAGAATGGCAGAAGAACTAATAAAGGGAGAACAATAAAAGATAACCCTAGTGATATTTTCAATGGAAACTTTTTTATCTCTTAGATAACTTGGTAAGTGCATAGATACGAAATCCTTGTTTTGTTTACCATTTAATGTCAGGAACTGATCACTTCTGAGTCCCAGTGGATATTTAGGCTGCATTTACCAAAAAAAAAAAATCAAGTACTCACATCTTGTAAATTCTTATGCATTTGAGTCCAGAAGTGGATATTCACTTGCAAGTTACACTATAGTAAATACAGTAAGGTTTTCCACCCCCATGCAGAAGACAGAACATCTTTCATTGCTGAATACTTCTTTGTTGTTCTGCTTCCTTTGTTGTCTTAAAATATTTAGATAGTTATGAAAATGAAAAAAAGAATAATTAGATAAAACTATGTCCAAAAGAGAAAAAAATATTCTCAACAACCCAAATAAATCAAAATGTAAGAAACACATTTTCCCAAATAATATGGTAATAGTCACATCTGAGGAACATTAGAGGGAGTCTATGGTCTCCAGTGAAAGCCAGAATGATTCTATTTACAAGGAAAATTCATGTTCATAGAACAATACTTCCTGGGAAATTCTATGAGCTGTTGTTTCTTGTTGTAGTTGTCTTTATTATGTCAGAAATGATATTTTTCATGACTTAAGTGGTACTCCTTGAGGAGGCTGAGGAATACAAGGGAATTTTCTTTGCTTGCAGCTATCAGGCTTGAGTTTTATTGCCAGTCTCACTGCAATTCTTCTTTCCACAAAGAATGTGATTAATCCTCATGTTTTACCCCATGAGGTAAATGAATGCTGTCTCTCTCCAAGTATTTCTTACCTAGCAGGAAAGTTTTAGAACTATAATAGATAGTTTAAAATAGCAGACATGAAAAAATAAAATAAAATTCACAGAGTTCTAAGGACAGAATAATTGAGAGGAAGAAGTTTCAGAAGAGCGAGAGACAGGAAGCTCCTTTTTGTCATTCTTTAGTCAAGTTAAATAGTTTGTAATTTATCAACTGTAAGTGTCTATGCAAAGAATAGTATCACAGAGAAATACTCCTGCCTCAAATGTGGTCCCAAAACCTAATATAGAAAGATTCAAATAAATATAAGTAACCAAGTTATAGGTGCCTCATGATAATGCTAAAAATGTGAACCTGTGGTCTTAGTCTAAAAGAGTTCCTTCAGAATTATTTCTACTCATGAAATTTAGTACATTTTTAGGTATTTAATGGAACAGAAATTTCTGTGAGTAATTAGATAAGTTTGTTAAAATGGCTTAATATGTTTTATCGGTTCTGGTCTTGATAGGTTGTTCTTTAGCGACCATTTTACATTATTTGTGGAATAATATTTGAATCTTAATTCTTCCCAACTTCTGTCCTTTTGTAGAAGTTCATTTGTGTATTTAAATATATTTGACTGATTATGCCTGTTAGTGGGAAGCTTGGTTTACATTGAGATGACCTAAACAATGCAAGGAAGACCTAAAAATCAAAGATGGTTGTGATTCTTAAAGAAAAGAAGAGAGACATTTCAGTTACGCTGGTCTTTTTTACATAAAGCAGCAACCATTGGCTTTCTCTATATCATTATTTAGAGCTTCCAACTTAAGGATTGACTATGCTTCTTCCATAAGTGATAAAACGGAAACAAAAATCTTGTCTCAGCTGTTTTGTAGCTGTTCATCAATCCACATCTCTCTCCCTTCAAAACTCATCCCTACATTCTGAGTAAATTCTGAGAAATATAATTCAGCATGAACTTTGCTTATGAACTCTTATGAATATTGGCTGCACTGAGCTTGAATTGACTCAGTTGTGTGTAGTGTCTGCAAAGTGAAAAAAAAAAACTGATTCAAATGAACCTGTCGTCCACTCATAAGAGATCAGCACTTAGATAAGGACTCGGCTTATTTACACCTTGAGTGTTTGTAGCGCTTAGCATCCCACGGACCAGAGCAAGCCCTTGAGTATTTTAGTGTTACTCTCATATCACCAATGTGCTGTCTATTCTTGTTGTCTCGGTACACACTGTGTTCCCTAATACACTTAATTTTATTTATTTTTTTCATACATTGTTTTGTTTTATTTTTCCATTCAAAAACATAATTAAAGAAATAAAATTTTTACCTTTCTTCCCCTTCTCCCGGTCCCCTCCTTATTTAGTCACATGTATTTTGTCCTATTTTAAAAGAGTTTTGTCAAGGTGTTTCTTAGATCCCCCCCAAATTACCACTTTGGGACTTTTTATGAAGACTATTTAAATATATTTTACTGTGTTACTTTCCTGAGAAAGTATGAATGATCATATATTCATTCCAGATAGTTCATCTAGACAAACCAAAGTTTAGTGTAGTGAAACCTGAGATTATTTGGGTTAGTTACCAGGGTATGATTGAGGGGTTAGTTACAGGAACAAGGGATGCTCTAAGACAATTGTATCAGGGAAAGCCTTTGCCAGCATGGGTTATAACTCATAAAGCCTTCATACCCCAAGTTCACCACACAATTTTCCACAAGCCACCTAGAGATTCTCCTCTCTCAAACAATTATTTATTTTTTTTATTGCATTGTAGACGGGGAGGTTCAAAAGCTTTCTGATCTTTTTATGTTTCGTTTAGTCCCTGCATCTGAAGCCCTTCAGCCCTGCAGCCCTTCATCAAAGTGAACTTCAGGAGGAAATAGCCACATGACAATTTGAAATTTAATAGAGGCCATCAATCACAATGCCATGGACCTATTCATCCCAGGTTGGCGTATCCTGGTGCACTATATCGTATATATTCATTTACAACAAATTCACTGGGCACCTACTGTGTATAAAGCAAAATCTGCCAAAGAGTATGTAGCATCATGAGAATTTTCTGTTCTAGGAGATGCTGAAATTGAACTAAAATTCATAACTACAAGTTTGATTACAAAAGTGAAAATTATAGAAAATTAAAAATAATGAGGTGAATAAGTTTTGTAAACCAAGAGAAAAATAATTTCCCTCTGAGGTAAAAGAATGGCTGATGCATAAATGACATTTCCTTGGAGAATATAAGATTAGGCAAGTATAACTATAGTGATGGATTTGATCTCTGGTTACAATGACCGGAACCTAGGGTTTATAGTATATTCTCAACTGTAAAAGCAGCATTTTGAAAGAAACCAGATTAGAAATGAGTTTGACACATGTCTATTCCTTCTACCATAGCAATGGCTCACTGCACATATATTTCCTGTGACCTGCTAACACTATATACTGAGCACTTATACTGCATACAACACTAGGTTCTCTTCAGTAAATGAGGGAAAAGAAGATGACTAGTGGGAGAGGGCTTATTCACAAGCATAAGACCATGTTCTGAGTCTTCCAGAACGCACATATTGTTGAGTACAGTAGTTCTTATCAGTAATCTCAGTATTTCTAAGCAACGTGGAAAGCAGAGACAAAATAATTCCTAGAAGTTAAACTAATCAGGTGAACACAGTCATACACAACAAAAATGGGCTGTCTAAAGCCAGCTGGAAGAACCAACATGTTATTTTGTCCTGTGATCTCAACATCTGTTCTTTGCATGCCTGTGTCCAACCTCACATATATGAACATGTGTGTACATATATGCAGCACACATCCTACAGATATAAAATAAAATATAAAGAAACAGAAAATATTGAGAAAATTTGTAAATACTTTCCAAATATGTTTTACAGGAAGATTATCTGGGTATTAAAAGAACTATATAAGTATATTCCAGTTATTCATTTCTCTTATCTTCAGGTATTTCCTATCTAAAATGGTAATATTAACTGCAATGCAAAATTGACACTGAAAATAATGAACTACTAAGATACATAAAATCAATAATTTCTGACATAAGGTGGTAATATTAAGGATGGTGAGGATGATAATGGTCTCTTAAAATAAAACTTGGAGGACAATAATTTAACTTGAAATAAAACTTCTTTGTTCTTTTCATGAGGTTCAGCATTATTATTGACTGAAAAAACTCTTACAAGTCTGTATAACTCTGTCAATAAAACTTAGAAGAATTTGCTTTCTAAAAAATCATATTAAAAAATTGCAAATTAGATTTCATTATTTGCCTTGTCCAACTATGGTGTGCTAGCTTTTGTTTTATCTTACAGTATTGTATTATATTAAGCTACAACTTATTTCATTGTTATACCTTAGAGGACTGATTGTTTTCTTTTATCTTTTTATTTATATTTTTAGTATTTATTATCTGCTGACTACAGTTTTCCCTTCCTTCACTCTTCCGACACCCACCCTCTAAACCCCCAACCACTGTCTCCTTGATCCATTCTTTCTCTGTTTCTTTTCAAAACAGAGCAGGCCTCCCAGGGATATCAACCTAATATGGTATAATAAGGTATATTACAACCGGCACATACCTTCACATTGAGGCTCGATATGGCAACCCGCATGAGGAAAAGAATCAGAGACAGCCCCACTCCCACTGTTAGGAGTCCAACAAGAACACCAAGCTACACAATCCTAACTTGTATGGAGAGGACCTAGCTCAGATATAAACAGGCTCGGCGTCAGGATTGTCGCCATAGTCTCTGTGAACCCAAATAGGACCTGCTTACTTGTTTCAGTGACCCATGTTCTCCTGGTGTCCTCAACACCTCTCGCTTCAACAACCCTTCCTTCCCCTCTTCTGTGAGGTTCGCAGAGCTCTGCCTAATATTTGGCTGTGGATCTCTTAACCTACTCCCATGAGTTGCTGGGGGAAGCCTTTGTGATGACAATTAGGGCAGGCACAAACGATGAGTATAGTAGAATAACATTAGGAATCATACTACATTGAAATTTTTTCTCCTTCCTTTTTTTGCAGTCACTTTTGTTTCCTCTTTGTTTTCTAGTTAGAGGCGGCAAAGGGGTGGTATGGTTGGGAGAAGAGTTGGGAGAGAACTACGAAGAGTAGAGGCAGGGGAAACCATAATCATGGTATATTATGTGAGAATAAAATCCACACTACAGTTCACCAGGCCCCAAGACTTGGAAATTTCATGAGCTTCTACACATCAGAATAGCTACTGTGGGATTCCTCATTGGATTTTTTTTTTGAAACACTCATTAATAGTTTAAATTTCACAAAATGTTACCTCCGATTTTGGTTTCTTATGATTATTAAATTAATGATAATAGCCTGATGATTTGCTAACTGCTGCAGGAGAAACGCTGCAGGTGAGATCTGTCACAAGGCAGGCACAAAAAGTTGGGGCAATGACAGGGGGTCAATATTCACAACAGAAGCTGCTTTGTTTCATCCATCATTCCCTATAATCGTTTTATGCTGATTACTTTCTAGACCACAGTCAGGGATTAACTGAGGCAATAGTAACCATCAGGCATAATATTTGGTAAAATGTCATAATAAGCAAAAAAAAAAATGGGAACTGACTTGGAAAACTAACAATTGCCATAAAAAAATAAATGCAGAAAATTGACCTGTACCTTGGAATGTTGTCAAGTAAATTATTCTTCTTTAATTGAGATAACGTCTTGTGTCTTTCTAAATTTTATATTTCTCATTGCTGATTAAATTAGTGTAAGATAATTATATGACAGTTGAGAGATAAATGTGATTGGCCTTCCTTATTCCTGTTGCATGGTGTGTCACAGTTGAAACAATTTGGGTTCAGTTTAACAGTGTTTGCAGGTCTGGTTTTTGTTTCCTTTCTTTCATTATGTTAGCCATTTAAGTCTACATCAGATTTAAAAGATCTTGAATAATTTCCCAATGCTCCAACCAGGGAATCAAATCACTTCTCCGTTTTTCTATGGCTCTGTTTGTTTTCTATAGCAGTCAAGGGCAAGTGGAAAAGGAAGAGGGAAAAGATTTATTTCGAAGTCTGAGCAAAAGCTGAATCCCAAGATAAAGAGAAAAAGTCAAGCATAATAAAAAGAAAGGAAAACTGAGAAGAAATAAAACTGTTGTATAGGCTTGGACTGACTATGGTCTTTGTTCCCAAAACTCAAAGAGTAATAGCTTATGTGAGAATTCAGGGCATCATCTGTGTCACTGAAACTGGACCTAATGCTTGGCTGGGGAGCTGATGGACAATACACAGATGGAGGGCTAAAGATGAATGAAAGCACCAGCCAGCTCCAAGGGCAGGGCTGGGAATCAGCACTTGCTGTTGGAATGTGAACTGGGATCACTTTGCTCCAGTACTGGTACTGCAGGTTATCACTCTGCTTTTTGATGCCAATATTGTGTGCACAAAATTGACAGTTCAAATTTATCAAGTGTTAGAACTGCCTCTTCAAAGCCAAATGATATTTTTTTTAAAAAAAGAAACATTTTACATTGACTCAGAAAAAGAAAAGCTCCCACATAAAATAAATTCATTTTGCACAAAAATATTCAGATATAAAGTGATATTATTTCAATGTTATTATAAAAAACTTTTTAAAAAGCCCTTTATCTTTCTACATTTTGCAGCTCAAATTGGGTAATATTGTCCAATGTAAGTTTTCTGTCTTATTTATATTTATATAGATTCATCTTCTGTTTGTCATACACTTAACTTCATTGATGTTTTAAATAGCTTTAACATGAATAGTAATTCTTTAAAATAAGTTTAGATACTACTTAATAATTAAAAATCAACACCTAGTTAAAAATGCATAGGTTCACTGTGAGGTGAAACTCATTGAAAAGACCATCTTAAACGCACACAATATTTTTCAAAATGTGGTATCACCATTTTTAAACACCCTTTGTTTGTATCTGTATATAGTACTGATGATGTAAACATCTGGCCTTAGAAACTTCCATTATTTAACATAGTAAGGGAGTCTTAGGGTTTTCACATTGCTCTCGTTGAACCTTATGTCCATGTCAGCAATTCTCATTTTCATTTTCTCATTGCACAGTGTAATTATCACAGCAAGAACAAAGAAAGTACCTACCTCAGACCAATTAAGTTAGAATCTCTGAAAGTTAGACTTGGATGTCTATGTTTTCTCAGACAACATCTGCTGATTCTAACTTTTATACAGAGTTGTGTCTTCTGTGTCAGGGAAAATTCTTTAAATGTGCAAAGATATATTAATTGTGTACCACAAAAATGAACAATTAGTGATTAGAAATTACTACTTAGAAAGGCTATTTATATATGTGTGTGTATGTGTATCCCTTGTAATTATTGGCATTTTTATTAATATAAAACTATTAGTCAAGGATCTTATGGTTGTATAGTACTAGTGATGGGTAGTGAGGGCTTTCCGTTTGACAGAAACAACAAATCCATCAAAGCATTCTTATTTCTCCGAGGTTTAAAATTCCTTCATCAAAAACGAGCTAAGGAATATTATATAGCTCTAGTTCTTTCTCAGCTAGACATTCGTTTTCATAAATACTAGACAAGCAAATTAAATAAATTCTTGGAACATTTTTTAACTGTGAAAATTCCATATTAAACCTAAAATCAAACTTTGTGAACTTTTCTCCATAAATTCATCCTGCCCAATTGTAAGTTCCTTCCATGACTATCACAAATCCTCAAAATTCAATTTTATGCATATTCCAGTACTTCTATTTGAATGAATTGGCAAACCCAAATTTCTGTAGTGATATAGAACAACTTTCTACCGCATCTCCAGACACCTACTTATCTTTGAGTCTGTTTATAGGTCAGAAGTCAGTGTTCTGTGCTTCTTAAGAGAGTCCCACCTTGTTTCTTCTGACATGTTTAGGGTAAATAACCTGCTCTACATAGTAGGCAAGACTAATTTCCGTGGAAAGGACTGATGGGGAGACTGTAGGGTGTCCAGGTAGGGGTGTGAATGCATTCCCTCTAAGAGTCGGTAGGTAATTTTTTTTTCAGGCAGAATGAGTCTATTGGAATCTGAGGACTCAACACCCTCAGTGCTTTCCCATTGCCATCCTAAATCACAAGATCCCATTTTTTTTTTTTTCAGCCTGTGTCCTTACTTCAGTTGCCAGGTACTAAGTTTGCCTAATGGCTCACCGAATTGTATAATGAAGACCTAGCTTTGATTATCTGCAACATGAGCTCTGTAGCTATTAGAGACAAGATTATCTTCCAGATCATTGGAAACATGTAAATGTTATCACTTAGCTTTTCTTTATATTTATCTTATGTATTCCCTTGGTGCCTCAAAGCAGAATGTGGTGATATCCCTTCCCAGTACATGTGCTAGCCTAAGTTTGCATCCATGGAAACTATCGAGGCAGTGTTTGGGTCTAGCCTACTAGAAAATCTTGGCAATATGATGTTAAGGTCAAATCTGTTTTCTGGTATGTAGGGATAATGAACCTTAAATTTTTTCTAGCCATTTCTTTGAACTCCCAAATTTCAAAGAGATGAATCTTGAATGAAGTGACAGTTACCTCTCTATGCCCTGCTATTGTTCCTTAGCTAACCTCCATTCCAAGCTGTCACTATACTGCTTATCTCATGATGGTATCAGTCTAATTCTCAATATTGCATGAAACCCTGAAGATGCACATCACCGTGAAGATTCACATGACATGAACTTCCTGTTGATGAAAATGGTAATTTGTATTAAAAGCCAGTAACCTTCAATTCAAACCTAGAATAGCTGCTAATTCCTAATACTCTGAAACACATAGAAAATTCAATCATTTAGAGTACTGAATACCAGTTTTCCACATGTTCCTCATTTCTACGGCCCAGCCATATACATTGTGCAGTAGGCATTAGGCTAAACAAATGCATTCCAAATAACAATGTTAGCCAATATGTCTTCAAAACTCTTCATTCATTTTCATGTATCAGCTTATTTATCCCTCATGACTATCATAAGAAAGTTATTATTTTCATTTTTTGAATGATAAAATAAAGCTTAAGCGTCACCAAGTTCATCAGTTATATTACAGCAATGCAACACAGACTAGTTTCAAGGTTACAAAGCCTGAGTACACAGACTGTTTCACTTCACTCAAGAATTTTGAAGACAAGTGAATTAAATATTTTGGATACATACATACATACATATATATGAATTTGAATCAAGACAGAGTAGACAAATTTTAAAATTTGCGTCTGAGATTGAAAGCAATACTTGATTGAGAGGTTATGAGAAACAAGCAAGCAGGTGCTATCAATCAGCACTACAGGCTTTCTGTCTTGTGGAATGAGATAAGGAGAATGGAAGATAAAGGAAATGTGCTTCTTGAAGATCACTGAATTTGGGGGATGATAAATTTGAGTTTGGATGTGGCAGTTCTCTAGATTTCGTGGCATCTTTTATTTACATTTCTCATCACTGAACACAAAGTTTCATTGGATTTATGTTCCCCTTCATAGAGCATAAAAGTTTCTTAGAAGTTAGAATTTGGTATTCTAGTAGAACTAAGTGCATCAGAAGGTAGGTTAAGAATTCTAGAATTATTAAGTGTAAATGGGATGGAAAGGAGGAAAATATGTATTCAGCAAGATATAAATAAGAATGAGGTAAAAGCAACAGTTTGATCATTGTTAAGTGTTTGGTGGACACTGGTAAAAACTGGAAGTATGCCTACATTCTTTATAATCTGACTGTTGTGGCAGCAATTGAGTTCATTTTGAAATTTATAGTCTGGGGAATGTAATTTTTATCTAATTACTAGTAATGATAAGTTTAATTTATTTTATTAATCAGTACTAATAACTGAACATGAATGCAAATTAAATAATAAACATTTTGACAACTAAACATAGATTCTGGTGGCATATATGATCTTACACTTTTGATTGGTTAAATAGAATCAAAACATTAGTTAATCTTCTAAAATATGTTACATTATACCAGTAATGATGGATTATGTGGGTCTGCCTTGTGGGAAAGCAGAAATTGCAAAGCATACAGTGTCCCCCATTTTACCTGAATTGTGGTAATGTTTTTAACCCAGTATATGATATTTAAGGATGAAATCTTTGAGATGTAACTGTTATCAGATGATATCATTGGTCATAATTTCACAATGTGAGTGGATCCTATCACATCTTCTCACAAGGCAGAGCTGTCCTTTTTTGTTTGCTTCTATCTCTGTCGTTTCTAGTCTGGATTTCTCATCTTTTTCTCTCCTTCTCCTACATATTAGGTATCAACAACCTGGAAGCATAAACAGTCACTCAACAGTCCATGTCCATATTATTAACTTTGTAAGTTTTCATTGCTTACATACCCTAATCTATGGAATAAAACAAAGAGACCTTAAAGAAGTAGGAGAGACACTATTAAATTATCTTAGCCACCAGATAATCAAATCACAACAGATAATTGTGAACAAATTTTTAAATCCTATTACATTTTAGAAAGATATCTAAATATTTGCATAGAACATTCCTATAAAATATTTATGACTTATTAAAGAGATAGTGATTTATTCCTGTCAAATACAAAAAGTTCATATTTTCTGTAATATATCTTTTTATATGCCATCCTATTTATATAATCACATTTTAATCCCAGCATGAATTTCTCATTGAATTAATGACACAGTCAGTATATATTAGGAGGAAAGTAAACTATTTTGGAATAAAACCAAGACAAATGGATCTTGATATTTTCAAAAACAACTAGAAAATTGTGTATAAGTGATAACATGTATCCTTTCTTGGCATTTTGGCTAAGAACATGTATAAAGTGACTATATTTAGTACTTAAAATTAACAGAATGAATAAAATGAAAACATGTTATAATGTATAAACTCTTCTTTATACATTAATTTTAAAAAGTTTGTAATTCCTACACAAAACCATACTTATTATATGAAAAAAATTCTCAATGATTATAAACAAAATGTCCACTTAGAGTACATGTATTCATTTTCTTTCACTTGTAATTAACCTGAAGACTTAAATCAACTTTGGGAAGAAAGCCTTGATTTCACTGTTGCCTTTTCATCTGGTCTTCCTGGACTCTGATTTGACAGTGTTCTCTGAACTTGTGATTAAGGCACAGGTAGCTGTTATAGATCTCACTATTGTGGCTGAAGCTTTCACACTTATCTTTGTACTTTAACCAGCTGAGATTTTTATCATTAGCTGCTGTCTATCTCACACAGAAACTTCTTTAATGAAGTCTGTGACATCCCAAATCATTGGTTCTTGATTTACCATGGCAGACGTGAGTTTCCACTTTTGGGGTAAACTTCAGTACCATCAGAAAGTGGTTTTAAACCCACAACAAATGTGTCACTCCTATATCATGGCATCTCTTTCTAAGCTGACCATTCTCCTAAAGCACTGCATTTACAATTGGTTAAGATTGTTGGTGAGTTTTGCATGGACCATTGTCTACTACATAGGGTAATTCCAGGTAAGTTCTTTTATGTGAAAAAAAAATATGTGCTCATTTAGGAAGCATACAAAATAGTTTATTTCCAAATATTTATTAAAAATATCTTTAATGTTTATTATTCATTCTCATCTTCTACCTTACTCTACCATCCTTTTCCCACGAAAACAATTTTTTCTATTAGTTCCCTCTTCCCATATTATTATGTGTTCTACAATCCCTTTCCCTAGAATTCATTATCCCACTCTTGACTAATGGCTCCTTTCTGCTATACTTAATATGTAGGAAGTCCAGGTTAAACACATCAGTAGAGATTCTATGCTAAGGCCCACATTTAAGAGAGAGTATGGATGTTTATCTTTGTATGACTAGATATTCTCAATCAGTGTAATGCTGCTATTCTAATGTGTCATTTTCCAATGTCTACTTTTCATTGAATGTTGTCTGAAATGGTAATTCATAAAGATAAAAAAAATTAAAATTTACATGTTAGAAAGGATAGTTATGAAAAAGAAATAATTCAGTTTTGTTTGCTATCCAACATTATAATGACAACAACCTAACAATTATACAGAAAGCATCTATATATTTATCACTGCTTCAGAGCTTAAAGAAGAAAACTATGTTTAAGAGTAGGACAAAGGGGTCCTATCCTGAATCACTGGTTGTTCAATGGGTCAATGCTTTGAATCTAGCCTGTGGTCTTTCACCAACTGTATATAGGAGTGAAAGTAAAGATCAGGTTGATCAAAGGAGAGGATAGAATAATACAAGGAAAAGCAAGACTCAAGGAGAGTTTATCGTTTTTGTTGTTGTTGTTAATGGAGCCATGATATCTCTAATCAGGATAGAGATGCAAGTTAAAGTTAAGATGTTAAATAGTACAACTGAGTTGAAAAAGTAAATATTAAATTATTATTGAGACAATTCCATTTTCAACATAGTACTATAAGGATGGCATATTGAACGAGCTAAAGGTAGACATAGATAGAATTCTGTAAAGAATTCATCCATTGGTGCTGATCTAACATTTAAAGGCCTAAGTATCTTTTTGCATTCTAAACTGGCATTTTCAAAAGCCAGAGATTCAATAAAAACTTGTCTAGCATCTGGGTCTGTTACTCCTATTTGTACTGCTTTAGTTGATCTTAGTAAAAAGTCACTAAAGGGTTCTCTCTGGCCCTGTTTAACCCTGGTATATGATTCAATTCATTTTCTTAGTTCTTGAACCCTGTCCCAAGCATTTAAGACTGCTTTGTGGCATAGGGACAAGATTTGTCCATTGTAAAGAACTTGAGCCTGTGGGTCAGCATAAGTGCCCTCACCAAGAATTTGATCTTGGGAAGTCTCAAGTCCTATTGCTTTTCACAGTTGTTCTAAAATTTTAGTCTCTTGCCTGAAATAAATTTAAACATCAATTGAGGTCTGTCATCTAGGACTGCTGAAACTAACTAAAGCTAGTCATGTGTCATCTAATGCTAGAAGCTCATGACTTTATTACCTCCCTAACAAAGGCAGAATGCTAGCCATAAGTTACTACTTCTTATGTAATTTCTTTTAGATTACTCATTCCTATAGGTATCCGTCTACATTATTTGGATCCTTTTGAGCCTTCAGAACTTGATGCTTTGTCAGAGTAGATTACAGGGTACAGAGCTAAATCCCTGGGTAAGTTATCCCTGACAACTACTGGTGATGTTGAATCCTGTCCTTGTGCCTTCTTTCCCTGTTCATCAACTCTAATAATTTCCTCGATCGTTTCAAATCTTTTTACTACTGTCTTTTGTAAAGCCTGAATCTCCTGGCCTGTATATATTTCTAGTGATTTCATTGAGGCACATATCCTCTGGTCCTCATTCTGCACATGTGATTCCAAAAGGTCTGAATTTAAAAAAAAAAAACATCTCATCCTTGGACATTATTTGGATAGCATGCAGATTGACTTCCTGGAGAGATACTTTATCTGCTAACCTATCATAACTTTTAAACATTTTTGACTGCCAAATTCAACTATATGAATTCTTTTAGATAATTTCTCAGTACTCTTAGATATGGATTAAATTTTGTCTGTCAAATCAATGTTGCCCTTTTCAATAGTATTAATTTTTTCAGGTAACTTTTGATTTTCGATGGTATATAATATGAAGAAAAAAAACGGGGTCCCAATATCCAATAAACGAATGTATCACAATTACTATATAAGCCTTGCAGAATACAGAATATAATATTAACAAAAAAGTTACTAAAATTCTCTATGGTAATACTTAATGCCGCAAAAACAATCCAACACCAGTTTGGAAATTATTATTAAAAGGGGTTATTTATTGGAGGGGAAAAAACTTACAGATCAAAGTCCCAAACCACAGTCCTCTCCTCTCAAACAGGAAACAGAGAGTCTAGCTGTCTGAATGGGAGTGGGAAGCAAGAGAGCTGGCGGAGGGCTGCCACCACTTTTTAAAATGAAAGAGACAACACCCCCGTAGGCTCATATCTTAAAGGCTATTGGCTGAAGGAGCGGAAGGAGCTCCTGCAGCAAATATTGTCTTCAGTTATATAACTTTCAAGTTTATTGATTCATTAATTAATAAAATACTTACCTTATGTTATATTATGAGGTCTGGTACATTGTTTTAGGTATAATGACCTTTATTGTGCACCAGGTGTCATGGTTGCACAGTGGTACCAGCAGGGCAACCTGGTACCATGAACAGTCCTAATTTGGTTTTCACCTTGATGCTGGTTAAATATTGAGAAATATGCTTTGCTTGTCAAATTAAAAGCAATTAAATTAATTCTGTACAAAGAGCAACAAACCCAGAACTCCTGGACATGGAGCACAAATCAGAAGCTGCACAAGTCACCACATGGCAGGGAACACGGCAGGGGGTAGAAGTTGTGTGGAAGCTTGGGAAATTTCCAGGTTGCTGCATGAAGTTAGCTCCACTGTGGTAGGGTTTTACAAAAAACACTTGCTAGGTAAAACCGTGCCAAGTGGACATGGGTGGGAAACTTTCTGGGCTGTGGACCGGTTAGACCTTTAAGCTGGTCCACCAGGTAGGTGTAGAGCTCAGCCCTACATGAGCGCCATATGAAGAAGGAAGCTAAAACGATATCCCACACTAGCTCAGAATTGAGTAAGGAAATAGGATTATTTTTTTAGGGGTAGACTCACAGATCACAGTCCTCTGCATGAATGGGGAATAGGAACTGAATCACGCTGCTGGAAAAGAGGGTGATGGTGTACTTTACATTGGCATTTATAGTATAATAAGTCACATACATGTGGGCAGGTAACTGGAATTCCTACAGCATGTATTTTTTCTTTTTTTTTAAATTGATTTTTATTGAGCTCTACATTCTTCTCTGCTTCTCTCGCTGTCTCTCCCCTCCCCTTCAACCCTCCCCCAAGGTCCCCATGCTCCCAATTTTCTGAGGAGATCTTGTCTTTTTCTGCTTCCCATGTAGATTAGATCTGTGTAAGTCTCTCTTAGTGTCTTCATTGTTGTCTAAGTTCTCTGGGATTGTGGTTTGTAAGCTGGTTTTCTTTGCTTTATGTTTAAAAACCACCTATGAGTGAGTACATGTGATAATTATCTTTCTCTGTCTGGGTTACCTGACTCAAAATAATGTTTTCTAGCTCCATCCATTTTCCTGCAAAATTAAAGATACCATTTTGTTGTTGTTTTTTTTTGTTTTGTTTTGTTTTTGGTTTTTTTTTATTTATTTTTTTTTCTGTGTAGTACTCCATTATGTAAATGTACCACATTTTCATTATCCATTCTTTGGTCTAGGAGCATTTAGGTTGCTTCCAGGTTTTGGCTATGACAAACAATGCTGCTATAAACATAGTTGAGCACATGTCCTTGTGGTGCTATTGAGCATCCTTTGGATATATACCCAAAAGTGGTATTACTGGGTCTTGAGGAGGGTTGTTTCCTAATTTTCTGAGAAATTGCCACACTGATTTCCAAAGGGGATGTACCAGCTTGCATTCCCACCAGTAATGCAGAAGTGTTCCCTTTTCCCCACAACCACTCCAGCATAAGTTGTCATCAGTGTTTTTGATCTTGGCCATTCTTACAGGTATAAGATGGAATCTCAGAGTTGTTTTGATTTGCATTTCTCTGATGACTAACTAAGGTTGTTGAACATTTCCATAAGTGTCTTACAGCCATTTTAGATTCCTCTGTTGAGAGTTCTCTGTTTTGGTCTGTATTCCATTATTTTTTTACTGGATTATTTGTTCTTTTGATTACCAATTTCTTGAGTTCTTTGTATATTTTGGAAATCAGGAACAAGACAAGGTTGTCCACTCTCTTTATATCTATTCAATATAGTTCTTGAGGTCCTACCTAGAGCAATAAGATGATGTAGGAGGTCCTTCTGTTTATATGTTGCTTTCATTGGTAAATGAATAAAGATGCTGTCTTGGCCTAGTTGATAGGGCAGAACTAAGGTAGGTGGAGAAGACAGAAACGAATTCTGGGAGGAAGAAAGCAGAGTCAGAGAGATACCATGGATCCTCTGCCTGAGATAGACGCTGGTTAGAATCTTTCCTGGTAAGCCACTGCCACATGGTGATATACAGATTAATAGAAATGAGTTAAATCATGATGTGAGAGTTAGCCAGTAAGAGGCTAGAACTAATGGATCAAGCAGTGATTTAATTAATACAATTTTTGTGTGGTTATTTTGGGGATAACCTAGCCAGGCAAATGGGAAGAACAAGCTGGCCCTCTCCACAGAACAATAAGAAACCAAAAGGAGATCAAGGGGATACAAATCGGAAAAGAAGAAGTCAAACTCTCACTGTTTGCTGATGATATAGTTTACATAAGCTATCCCAAAAATCCTAAATCATGTTTTTAGTGCAAGCACAAGCACTAAATCCAAATTAAGGCATATTCCTACAGAAAGTTTGTATTCTCTATATACTCAAAATTTAATCATTCCGAATAAAACCCCACAGGAAATCTTGGATAATAACCTTAATATCCTAGAAAGTTATAGAAATTAGCTGGTCGAGGACATTCTATTTCATCTTGTCATATTTAATTTAGGGTAGCAATGCATAATTTCTTTTTTAATTTAAAAAGCTTTTTATTGGGTTGCTTTATTAATTAATTACTATGGGTGATTTTAAGTGCTGAGTTTGGCACACAGATCAATGTCTTCTATTTTTTTAGTTTATAGATAGACACTTTTTTTAGACTCTTCATTTCTTAATATTTTCTTTCCTTCTATTTACACCAACAATGATATATTCATTAATTTGTGGAACCCCGAAAAAATGATTTCTAAAATTTCAGGTGACCAAATCAATTTCTGAATTAAAATTATTGATGTTTCCTTCCTTCTGTTAGAACTGATTTTATTTTCTCCAATAAACTATCTGTATATATGTGCACATTAAATGCCTTGGTATTTAGTTGTATGCTAATATAAAAATAGGTACATTTTTACTCAACTGCAATATATAAAATAATCTGGACTTTGAATATCTTATATTTTAAATTATTGTTGGTATATCTGGGAGTTATTCATATAATATTTGTCATTTTATTCAGTATACCTGCTTGAAAATAAAAAGTCATATGCATGTCAATATAGAAACTATACTTATATGAAACATAAAATAAGATGCAATTATAATTTCAATAAAGTGACTTTCAAAGTTGTTTTCTTCACTAAGGACAAAATCTATTACCAGACAAAATTATGTGAAGAGTGTATGTAATCAACTAATTGTATCATCTTGAACACATGCCCAACTTCTGTGTTGAAGCATACAGCCTGATTTTATGCTATTGCTCAGATTCACTAATATGGGTTTTCTTACTCATTACAGAAAAAAAAGCTATATGCAGTGTCTTATTTAAAAATTTGCATTTTGGCACTTAAACCTTGGGGCACACTTCCAGCAAATTTTTAAGTAGGAACGATGCCAACGTAACAGATGAGCTGAGCATGACAAAGCCAAGAGGCCTTGCTCACATATCAAATGTGTTTACCTAGGGCAGGATTCCCAGTAATAAATCTTCAAACATGTTCAGAAAAACTATGCCAGCATGAAGACGTTGCCCCTTCTTTAAAGCATTTGAACGAGAATTAACCTTGAATTTATATTTAGAGATGCCACATAGCCACCGTCATGTGTTATTTTTAACTGAAGGAAGAAAAAAGGGGTGTTATTGAAGATTTTAATAACTTATGAGTATTATGTGGTGCATATAATTATTTTATAATGGTTATATGAACACAATTCTTATAGAATGCTGTATTAATGATATTCATAATGAATATCAGGTAACACATTGGATGGAAGTTTAAAGGATATTATGAAAGAGCTCTCAATGCCTCTATATTATTCACACAAGAACAATGCTATAGATAATAATTTACATCTTTATCTTTACTCAATATTAAGAGTAATGTTTTCTTGGAACATTTTGTCTGAAGCTAACATGATGAAAATTAGGAAAACTCACTTGAAATATTTTAAGTATCATTATTTTATTCTTAGAAGTTGATTGGAAATATGTACAGGGCTTGGAAGTGGGTCAGGAAAGCCACTTATAAAATAACTGGGTTTATGAAAATGGAGTAATGAGCATTTCTTTGAGTTTAGTATACAAAACAAAAGCTTCTCAGGTGGAAAATGCTCCACGAATACAGTTAACATCTTTCCTATTGGCTTCAACATTAATTTAGCTAATGGCAAAAGTACCAAAGGACCATGTTCAAAGAAAACTAAGTACTTAAAGGCATGGCTCCTGAAGAACATGTCTGGTAACTCTTTCTGCTGTTTTCTTTTTAGGTAACGTGAGCTCTTTTTTTTTTTTTTTTTTTTTTTGAGACAAGGTTTCTCTGTAGCTTTTTTTTTCATATTCTTTTATTTTTTTCCATTCAAAAACATAATTAAATAAATAAAATTTTTACATTTCTTCCCCTTCTCCCGGTCCCCTCCCACTACCCCTCCCTCCTCCTCCCTCCTCCTTCTTCCTTAAAAGAGGGCATGGTGCCCTGCCCTGTTGGAAGTCCAAGGCCCACCCCCCTCCCTCCCGGCCTAGGAAGGTGTGCATCCAAAAAGACTCGGTTCCCAAAAAGATAATACATGCAGAAGAGATAGGTCCTGGTGTCATTGTTGATGGGTTCTCCATCTGCCAACTTTCGCCGCCA
>PVIU01028258.1:0-19228 GCA_004026605.1 Ondatra zibethicus | reverse complement strand
AGACTTGGCTCTAGAGGGTATCCCAGGTGTCCATGGGGATGTCCCCAGCTAGGTCCTTGGGCAGTAGAGGAGAGGGTGCTTGAACTGGGCTTGTCCCGCAGCCACACTGATGAATATCTTGAATATCAACATAGAACCTTCGTCCGGGGATGGATGGAGATACAGACAGAGACCCACATCAGAGCACTGGGCTGAGCTCCCAAGGTCCAGTTGAAGAGCAGGAGGGAGAAGATGAGCAAGGAAGTCAGGACTAGAGGGAATTGGTCCACCCACTGAGACAGTGTGCCCGATCTAATGGGAGCTCACCAAAGCCAGTTGGATTGGGACTGAAAGAGCATGTGATCAAACTGGACTCTGAATATGGCTGACAATGGGGGCTGACTGAGAAGCCAAGGATAATGGCACTGGGATTTGTTTCTACTGCATGTACTGGGTTTTTGGAATCCTAGTCTGTTTGGATGCACACCTTCCTAGGCCTGGAAGGAGGAGGGAGGGGTTTGGACTTCCCACAGGACAGGGAACCCTGCCCTCTCTTAGGACTGGAGGGGGAGAGAGGAGGGTGAGTAGGAGAGCAGAAGGGAAATGGGAGGAGGGGAGGTAGTGGAAATTTTGAATGGTATTATTTATAAAGCAATAAAAATTAAAAAGAATAAGTATCAGTGAATGCCTCTGCTATCACAATGACAAATAAATTTTGACTAATAAATCAAGTTTAGAGAAGATAATAAAAACATAAATTTAGCTCAGAGACAGAAACCCAAATCAGATAAATTTGTGAGCTTATTTCAAACCTGATTAATATAATTCCTTAAATTGCCTATTTTTAACACATGCATTAGCCAACAAGCTTAGAAATTTTAAGACTAGAAAGGATATAATAAATTAAATGGACAAATACCATTTGAGGAATTGGCATTGTCATTTCTATCCTTCCATGCAAGATGCTGCTTGATGTCTATCCAACAAATGTCCTTTTATTTACTTCTCAGATATATGAAGTGCAAATGCCTAGATCTTAGGGAAAGAGTTTCTGTTCCTGTATTACAGTTATCATGTGATACAGTTTTGTCTAATACATGTAAGGACACCTTTTTCAAGCAGGCAGCAGTCAGACAAATGATTGACCCTCAGCTGTAAAATAATCGTGGTAAAAGGAATTCTGCTCTATAACATACATTTTCTACTTTTGAGCATGGTTTTACATAATGAGAATATATATATATATATATATATATATATATTTGTGAATTGTTATGCTCTTTTGATTCTTAATAGAAAGATAAGAGAATGATAAGAAAATAAATGATATTTAACTTGACAAGGATGAGATTCTAGTGTCAGTATCTTATTTTCTGATGTTCAGTGTCTTGAATAAAAAAAATCTTAGCCAAACAAACATTCAATTTCTTATAGTCAACATCCTTAAATTGCAACACTTTCCATATTCTCATCATATTTTTGACTTTGTCCATGTATTAGTTACATTTCTATTGCTGTAATAAAACTATAACTGAGACAACTTGCAAAAAATGGATTTGTTTGGTTTGTATGTCTAGAAGGATAATAGTCCATGATTTTAGAGCTGAGGTAGCAAACAGGTTGCAGGAGCCACAGCTGAGAGCTCACATAACAAACCACAACCAAGAAGCAGAGGACATCCACTTTGAATGGAGTCTTTTCTTAACCACAAAGCCCACCCTCAGTAATATATTTTCTCTAACATGAGCACATTTCCTAAGCCTATCCAAACAGTGCCACCAAATGGGGGAACAAGAATTCAGTAACCCAAAAACACGGGTGACATCTCATTCAAAGTAGCACAGTCCATATATGTTACTGAAGATTTTTCATAATAAGTAGATAAAATTCTCACACATGGTTCCTCTGTAGTTAAAAGACAAAACAAATTGTGAGGACAACAAGAGTATTACATGTACAGAATGAATACAAAGTCATTAAAAACTGCAGTTGATAAATAATGTGTGAAACATAGATAATACAATTAATTAGGTTTCAGGTATTATTACTGAACTCTGTCCACAATGCAATCAAAGTAATTGCAATATTCTGTTTTGAACACACTTGATGGTATTGGAGGTGTCTTCTCACATCAATTAGAAGTAGTTGATTCTCTGACTGTACTGACTGATAATTAAATATTTGAACATTAACCATTAAAAGTGAACAAATGTTAACAGCTGATTCAAGGAACACATGCCCACAGATTTTAGTGTACTCCAAACTTGAAAGATAACTCTAAATAAAGGATCCAAGTAAGATATCCTTACCTACTTAGTTGCAAATTCTTCATAATTTTGGGAAATTAATATTACCTAATTGTGTGAAGTAAAAGTATTATACAAATATATTGTAACAAAATATATATATTTGAATAGAAAAATTAAGAGAAGGGAAGCTCAAACCAAGATTACAGCTTGTCAGTTCTTCCTATCTTATGTATTAGTAATCTGAACAATTAAAGACAAACCACAAATTGCTTTTGTCTGACTCAGAACTTTTTGCCTTCAAAAAGCCCATTAAATAAATTATATTTTGCTTAGGAACAGTTTTGCATGTATTATTTTGACAGAATTCAATGAGCAATGATTTTATGTATATATGTTTATTCATGTATATTTCTGTCTTGCATTGGCTTACATTAAAATGTTTTAGCTAACATTTGACATTAACAAAGTAAATTAAAACAGCTACAGAGACTTATTTCATTAAAGATGGAATAATAATAATAATATAAATATATTATTATCTTGTCATAACTGTCATATGTCAATAGTATAAAAACTTGATTTGTGAAATTCTAAAACACAATTCAACTCTTATCTTTATAAAGAATAAATTGTTTTATTTTTTCATGCATTAGGAAAACAAGTGAAATCAGGGAGAAAAATTTCACCAATTTCCAGAAACATTCTTTGTATATATATATGACTTGCCTCACTGAAAAAAGTACTGAGCCATATGGCTAACATACACTAGAATAATGGGCTAATATAAGTCATGAGAGTTAATTAGAAGCCTGAGCTCATAGGCCAATCAGTTTATAACTAATGTAGACTTCTGTGTGATTTCTTTGGGACTTAACGATTGCAGGAACCGGGCAGGAAAGAAATTCAGACAACATACTAGTTTCATAGGAACACATTATTTTCTTTATAAAATTATCATTTTAAGTGTGTGTTTTGTCTGTGGGTATGTCTGTATACTATACTCTGCTTGCTGTCCATAGAGGCCAGAATAGGGTATTTCATCTCATTGAACTGGAGTGAGGCATGGTTGCAGGCTGGGTCTTCTTAACCACTGAGCTATCTCTACAGTCCTACATTGTTTTCATTTAATGGAATTTAGAACATTATTTTTCCCCTTACATTTGGTGTGGGTTGTCTCTTTCTTTCTTCTCATCCTCCCCATTTCCTTTTCTTCTTCCTCCTTCTCCTCTTCCTCCTTCTTTCTTCTTTTTAAATAAGTGTCATACTATGTATTCCAAGTTGTTCTGAAACTTGGAATGTATGCAATACAGGCCAGTCTGGCATTGAATTCACAGAGATACTTCTGTCCCTGCTTCCTGAGATCTGTGTTTAAACATTTTTGAAAGTTCCATACATTTATATAATGCACAATGACTAACCCCATCCACCATTACCCGTAACTATGGTAGTATGTCCTACCTAATCCCTGAGTTTTATGTCCTCTTCTATTTCTTTTGTTAGTAACTCCTGAGTCCAAAATAGTGAAGTCTTTGTGCACATGTGTGTATCTGTTGGAACAGGAGCAACCTATAATGAACCACATTCCCAAAGGAGACTGACACTCCCTTCCTCAGCAGATATTATCTGCAAATAACTCTTCTTGAAGTAGTTGGGCCTCTGGGACCCCTCCCTATTTCTTTCTAGAAAAAATGGAAGTGTTTTTTTTCCATTTTGTTTTGTTTTTGAGATAGGGTCTTTCTGTGTATCTTTGAACTGCCTGGAATTCACTATGTAGACCATGCTAAACTCAAACTCATAAAGATATACCTGCATCTGCCTCTCAAATGTTGGGATTAAATTTCTTAACCACCATACCCAATTACATGATAAATTTTTTACTTGATTGATCTTATCTATGCCCCCTGTTCTGTGAAATTTCCTGAATATTGGAGGGTGGAAGGTTTGTACAGATAACACATCCACAAATGATTATTCAGAGTTATATATAATTGACATTTTATCAGTTATAGTTGCCTGCATTAACTGCTATCCACTGCAAAAGTAATATTCTCTGATCAAAGTTGAAAATAGCATGAACCTATGAGTAAAAACATGAATATTCTGAATTCAATATGACAGCATTTAAAACAAAACAAAAAATAGGTCTTCTCCCCTATGGTTTATGATATACTGAGTAATGGACTTTTCCCAAGAGTCATGACATTCTTCTGAGTTCTCACATCCAACCAGAAAGCTGTTTGTTACCTATAATCATCATACCACTGTTGTATCAATGGGCAAATATTGTCAGCATCATGCAAGAGCAGCAGCATATATAATAACTTTTGGACTTATAGAAGCTTGCTACCAAGGAGTTCCTTGTGAGTTTGAGGTGATTTCTATTTGTCCTTCCTCCAAAGTGAGTGGTACCTTTAGTAAAAGAGTCTTTCCTTCTAATTAAAGGTAGAAACCAAGAGCAATGACAATACCATGTGTTGTTTGGGTGTGCCTCTGGGATCTCCATGCCTGATAACTCATAGGGTGGTATCTTGTGCCTTCACTGAGAATTTCATTTAATAACTCATGTCATCTGGGAGGAGCATTGTCCACCCATGAAGGGTAATTCTGTTTGGATTCACTCTAAAACAAAACAAAACAAAATATGGTATTATATAATATAATATGTTATTTTAATTAGTTTACAAACTACTGGATGTTAATAAGATTTCTTCATATATCTTTAGTTTTGCTAACCCACAAACTACCTCTTCTTTCCACAAATCTCACTGTTCCCACTTAACCTTTTAACTCCAAATATATACCTTTTGTTTCAGTTGTTCTATGTCCTCTAATAGAATGTTATTTGACAGATTGAAACTCCCTGACTCTGCCTTCTTTCCTCCTTTATCTGCTTATAATTCCTTCCTTGCTCTATTCTGTTAAGACACTAGCCAAAACAGCTTTATTTTTTAACCAATAAAAACAACACTTATACAGAAGGTCTTTCCACACCATTTCTCCTTTTCTGTTCAAATAAAAAGGAAGGTTTTAACTTTAACAGAGTAAAATTACATATAGCAAAACAGGCATCAAGCAGGAATTATAGTTACAATATTTATATCTACTTTATCTTTTATCATAATTAAGAAAAACTATAATTATAACTATCTATTCTTCGACTCTATCAAAGACCCCAGGAGGATATATTATTACCTAAGTTAAGAGGTAGTACATTGTAAGAAACTTCCACAACTCTAGAATTGACAGAGATATCTCGCTGCCTGGACAGCCACCCAAAGTTCATTTGTAATGTTGCAACAACCATTTTTAGCCTACAGGCCTATAGTATCTGGCAGACTTTTCCATGAAACAAGAATTCTGAAGATCTCTCATGCTTTTTGCTGGCAAAGTTCATCAGTAGTGTTCTTCTGTGTCCTACAAAATGTCTGTTAGTTCTCTCATAAAGCAGGGACCTGGAGGACTGTTCATCTTCTTTGACAAATTTAACAGTCATTTTTCTGTGGGTACTGCATATTAAGTTCATACAACATACCATTAAGCAATCCAGGCAAGAGCAGTTTCTTGCCCAAATGGCTAAGCAGCTCCATAAGGAGCCTCTTCATTGCCCATCATCTTCTTGAATTAGATTGGTGCTGCCCGGAACAGATGAGTCTTTGTCATAAAAAGTCCTAAATCTTAAAATGCTTTAAATACCATATTCTGTAGGTCTTTGATGTGTTGAAGATTATCTATCTAACTGAAATATATCTCTGTATATCTAGAAAACCTTACTAACATTACTACAAGTTTGGCTATTGTAAATTACTATCTATTAATCTGCAATTTTAAATTATACCTTACATTTTTAATGAGCTTTCTAGATATAATACCTTAAACAAGAACAGAAATACATATAACAAAATTGATCTTATATTTGTATCACTAGACCAAGACCCACATCAATGCAAAATATTCATCTCTAGAGCATATTCCCTTTAACTGTGAACAAACATTTGTAAACAATATTTGGAAATTTGGGGGACATAGTTCTCTCCAAAGTTTTAGCATTTAGTTGGGTGAAGTAATTTTCTGGCTCATGGAGACCTTTTGGGGATCTTGGTTCATCAATCCACATTGGTCTGGAAAGAATCCACAGGTTTTCATCTTCTGTGGAAACAAATGCAGAATCTCTTTTTCAAAGCAACATATCCTTAGACCCAAAATTTGAAGTCAAGATATCTTTAAAGTACATGTTGGTTTAGCTTAGCAGCCCATACAATGAAATGTCTCTCTGTACTTAGCTCATTCACTGTCAATAATTCAAAGAAAACACAATCATATACACAATCCAGACTGTATATATTACATCCTTACATGATTTATTTTTCTTTTCTCCTTTAATCTATGATTATCTGTACTGTCTCTTTTTAAAGATTTTGTTTTATTTTTTTAAAAAAACATTTACTTTTTATAACTGTATATATTCTTTTTCTGTGACCCATTTAGATGTTTTTTCCATCTCAGTGTGTCTTTATTCCATATCTGTAATTACTTTTTGACCAGGAGCAGCTTTATTTTTCTTTTAACTGCTAAGCAGCCATGGCTAGGGCCAACTGTGTGGCTCTGCCAAGTCCAACATTATGGAGTCATGTTCACTGCCTCGGAGAGCCATGCACATTGTCTCAGTTCCAGGGTCACAGCAGGTCTGTATAACCATTAATCAAGTTGTACCACTCTGCTCACAAACACCATTCAAATGCTCAGTCTCCTGAAAGTGCCAGAGTTTGTACTGATAGCAGGAACCAGGAAACTGCCATTTCATAGGCTGAGTCAGTAAGCCTTCTCTAAAATGAGCTGTAGTGCTCCTGCTTGCTGCCAGCAAACAGAACCTATCTGAAAAAAAAAATGTGGCTACCAAGAAAATGCACTTAACTCTGTTTTTTTGTGCCTAGAAGTCCTTTCCAAGGTCTCTCAGGTTTTATGTGGATGTACTCAGCACACATTGGCATGCCATTCTGTAGTTGAAGGTTGCTTGTTTGTTTCCCAGCTTCCCAGACCGAAAATAATCCCACAGAAACTGTATTAATTACAATATTGTTTGACCAATAGCTTAAGCACATTTCTAGCTAGCTCTTACATCCTAAATTAACCCTATTAATCTGTGTATTGCCATGTGGTTGTGGCCTACTGTTAATGTTCCATCCAGTATCCAAAGTCTGTTTCCTGCAGTGGCTACATGGCACCTTCCTGACTCTACCTTATTTCCTCCTCTATCTTCTTGGAATTCCTAACTTGCTCTTATCTGCTAAGCCACTGGCTGAAACAGCTGTATTCATTAACCAATAAAAGCAGCACATATACAGAAGGACTTCCTACACCACACCTCAGAAATTTATCCCAGGTTTGAAACCTAATGCTCCATTTCTCCTTAATATAAAAGAGCAGGTCTCCCAGCAGTATGTATAGAATATGACATGACATGCTACCTTAAGACTAGCTACAAACACTTTTCAAATTAAGATGAGGCAACACAGTAGGGGAGAAATGGTACAAAGCAAATGCAAAGGAGTCAGAGATACACTCAATTACCACTATTGGGAGTCCTATAAAAACACCAAGTGATATAATCTTCCATAATAAGAGTAGGCCTTCCACATATATCCACCAAAATAATCTAAAAATATACAATAAGACTGGGCACAAATCTTCATTTCAAGGCTGATGAGCAACCCAGTAGGAGGGAAAGTGTCTCAAGTAGAGACAAGAACCAGTAACACCCATTACTCCCACTGTTGAGAGTCTCACAAGAACACTAAGCCACACAACCATAACATATGCAGAAATCCTTGCTCAGTCCCATAGAGGGTCCATGATTGACCCTTCACTATCTCTGTGCCACTATGCACCCTGCATTGCTGGTTCTGTGGGGCATTTTCTTGTGATGTACTTAACCTGGGTTGCTCCTACAATCCTCCATCTCCCTCCTCTGGGGGGTTCCTCTAGTGCTGCCTAGTGTTTGACTATGGATATCTGCATCCACTCTCATTATTTTCTTTATGATGCCTCTCTGATGATAATTAGGCTAGACATTAATCTATCAGTATAGCAGAATATCATTAGGAATCATTAACATTTTTTTCTGAGTCATATTTCGTTCCTTTCTGGGTCTCTTGACTCTCTAGTCTCCTCTTTCTGGTCATGCAGACAGTGTAGGGCATAGACTCTTTTTTGTGATGTGGGTCTCAATTTGAACCAGTCATTGGTTGGTCACTCCCACAAGTTCTGCACCCTCATTACCCCAGCACATCTTATAGGCAGGACATATTGTAGGTCATAGGTTTTGTGACTGGGTTGATATCCTTGTCTCACTTCTAGGCTAGAAGCTTTGCCTTGTTTTAGAAGATGGCCAGTTCAGGCACTATAGGAGGAGGGACCACTTGTTTATCCTGGCTTCCCGGCTTGCTTAGCCTCGAAATAATCACGCAGAAATTGTGTTCATTAAAACACTGCTTGGCCTATTACCTCTAGGTTCTTATTGGCTAATTCTTACATCTTAATTTAACCCATTTCTATTAATCTGTGTATTGCCATGTGGCAGTAGCTTACCAGGTAAAATTCTAAGCTTCTGTTTCTGGCAGATCCATGACATCTTTTTGACTCTGTTTTCTTCCTTCCAGCATTCTGTTTAATTTCCCCCATCTACCTAAGTTCTGCCCTATCAACAGGCCCAAATTAGCTTCTTTATTAACCAAGGAAAACAACACAAAGACATCATCATGAAAAGTCCTAAGTTATTAAAATATTTAAATGCCATATTCTGAAGGTCTCTGAAAGATTTGACACATAACTGTCTAACTGAAATATCTCTATACATCTAGAAAATCTAACTAACATGACTACAATCATAACTGTTAAAGATGACTCTCTATTAACCTATATTTCTTAGTTATACATTACATTTTTAAATGAGCTACACAATCATAATACCTTAATCAATATCAGAAATACATATATATATAACAAACAAAATTGACCTTAAATTTGTATCAATAAATAAAGATCCATACCAATGTAAATTATTCATGTCTGTATCATATCCCCCTTTTAATATAAAAGAATATTTATAAACAATATTTGGGAATATGAGCATTGTTTTGCCCATACTGCTTCCTGCTGTTTGTGGGCGCTGTTAATCAGGCCTTTTATGGTGTATCCTGTGTGCTAGGTTCATCTCAGTCAGCAGTTGGGTGAAGTAATTTTTTGAGGGTGTTCAGGGTGACCTTTGAGGAGGGCATGGTCTATCAAACCATATCGATCTAGAAGAAATCCACAGGTTGTCATCTTCTGTGAAAACAAAAGAAAAAACTCTTTTCCAAAGCACCATATCCTTAGACCCAATTTCTGAAGTCAAGATACCTATATAAATATACACGCTGGTTTAGCTTAGCAGCCCATACAATGAAATGTCTCTCTGTACTTAGGTCTTTCACAGTCAAAAAATTCAAAGAAAACATAATAATATACATAATCCAAATACTGTGTAAATTTGCCATTTTTACCTGGCTTATTTTTCTTTACTCCTTTTAATCTATGATTATCTGTACTCTTTCTCTTTAAAGACTTTATCTTTTTTTAAAGTATTAACCTTATTTTATGACTCTCTATACTTTTTCTTCTCTCTTCCAAGCCTATGTACATTTATTCAACACTGTAAACTATTTAGATGTCTTTTACGTCTGAATCTGTCCTATTGTGAATCTGTAATTATTTTTTTGATGAGAAACATTTCTTAAAATGCTAAGCATCTTGGTCACAGTGGTTCTGGGTGCTGGCTCCACCTCTCTCAGGCTTTAAATTTGGTGGAGTTAGTTCACCTTAGCTCTAGGACTGCTGAGTGGGAGCCATCCTCACCACCTAAACTCTGGGTAGCACCATGCAGTGTATAAACCCCTTTTTTTTCTGAGTAAAAGTTAAATCCTCTATGCAGCACACTGCATGGCCTGGAAATGTCTCTGTGTTTGGCAGTGGGAATCTGTCATGCTCTCCTGCTTGTGCATGCCTAGTAGATCTGATCCCTCTTCCTGCCCAGGTGGGGAGCGCAGAGCCTTGGACACAATCTCAGCGACTCCCTCCTGACCCCAAGTGGGCACACAAACACCTGGGCCCACAAATGCCATTGAAATGCTCCATAGCTGGAGTTGGCCCTGGCGGAATGGCCCAGGAAGCCACATTTAAAAACTACACAGCTTTTTTCCTGCTACGGCTGAATCAGGAAAATCTCTCTTAAAGGAGCCATTCCTCTGTTTGCTTCTAACAAACAGAGCCCATCCAAGATAATGCCACTAGGAAGCCATGCTTAACTCTGTTCTTTTGTGTGTAGAATTAATTTTTAAGATTTCTCAGGTTTTTATATGGATTTTAGCTGGCCACGTGGGCACCAATCTGTCACAGGAGAGGGCTATTCTCAAGGTGCTACGGGATTTTAAAGAACATCTTAATGTAGTTACTGATTCACAATATGCAGAAAGAGTTTCTTGCATATTGAAACCGCTGAATTTATACCAGATGATACAGAATTGACTCCATTATTTATCCAGATGCAAGACATAATCAGGAATAGGCTTTGTCCTATATACATAACACATCTGATCCCATATGTGTCTTCCAGGTCCTCTAGCACAAGGTAATACAGAAATTGATCAATTATTGGAAACGTGTTGCAGGCCTCAGAATTTCATAAAAAGAAAAAAAGAACAACCAAACAACATGTCAATAGCAAAGGTTTAAAGAAAGAGTTTTCTATTACATGGCAACAAGCTAAGGAGATTATAAAGAGATGCCCTACTTGCTCTTCTTATAACCAAACACCACTACCTGCAGGGACTAACCCGAAGTGTACTCAAAGGAATGAAATATGGCAGATGGATGTGTTACAATTTGCAAAATTTGGAAAATTAAAATATGTACATCACACCATTGACACTTGTTCAGGTTTTCAGTGAGCAACTGATTTAAGCTCAGAAAAGGCTGATTCATTAATCACACATTTATTAGAAGTTATGGCCATCATGGATATAACTACAAAAATAAAGACAGATAATGATCCAGCATATGTCTCTAGGAAAATGAAACAGTGTTTTGCTTATTATAATGTTAAGCATATTATAGGTATACCACACAATGTTACAGGTCAGACAGTTATAGAAAGATAAAATCGAACTATAAAAGATATGTTAAACAAACAGAAAGGGATGAAAAATGCCCCCAAAAATTGAATACATAATGCTTTACTAACATTGAATTTTCTTAATGCTAATGTAAAAGGGACTATAGCAGCAGAGGGACATTTGATAATAGAAAAAGTCTTCTGAATTAAATCAACCGGTTTGTTTCAAGGAAATGCTAACCTCACAATGGAAACCAGGAGATGTGCTGCCTTGGGGAAGGGGTTTTGCTCTTGTTTCCATACAAGAATAACTATGGATACCATCAAATTTAATAAAGATCCAGTTTACCGCTCAGTAGTACTCTAATGTATAAATGTGCCAACTTTCTTTATCCATTCTTCAGTTGAGGGACATCTAGGTTGTTTCCAGGGTCTGGCTATTACAAATAATGCTGCTATGAACATAGTTGAATGAATATTTTTGTAGTATGATTGAACATCTTTTGGGTATATGCCCTAGATTGGTATTGCTGGATCCTGAGGTAGGTTGATTGCTAGTTTTCTGAGACACTGCCATACTGATTTGCAAATTGGTTGCACAAGTTTGCCTTCCCTCCAGCAATGGATGAGTGTACTCCTTACTCCACATCCTCTCCAGCATAAGCTATCATTAGTGTTTCTGACCTTAGCCATTATGACAGGAGTAAGATGGTATCTCAAAGTTGTTTTGATTTGCATTTCCCTAATAGCTAAGGAATTTGAACATGTCCTAATGTATCTTTTGGCCATTTGAAATTCTTCTGTTGAGAATTCTGTTTAGTTCAGGACACCATTTTTTAAATTAGGTTATTTAGAATATTAATGTCTAATTTCTTCAGTATTTTTATATATTTTGGAGATCAGTCTTTTGTCTGATGTGCAGTTGGTGAAGTTCTTTTACCATTCAGTAGGCTGCCTTTTTGTTCTTTTTGACTGTGTCCTTTGCTATACAGAAGCTTCTTAGTTTCAGGAGGTACCATTTATTTATTATGCTCTTATTGTCTTTGCTACTGGGGTTATATTTAGGAATTGGTCTCCTGTGCACATGCATTGGAGGCTACTTACCACTTTCTCCTCTGTCAGGTTCAGTGTGTTCAGATTTATATTGAGGTCTTTAATCCATCTGGACTTCAGTTTTGTGCATGGCGATAGATATGGATCTATTTTCATTCTTCTACTTGCTGACATCCAGTTATGCCAGCATCATTTGTTAAAGATGCTTTCTTTTTTCCATTGTATAATTTTAGCTTCTTTGTCAAAAATAAGGTGTTTATAGCTGTGTAGATTAATATCCAAGTCTTCAACTCATTTCCATTGGTCAACATCTCTGTTTTTATGCAAATACCAAGCTGTTTTCATTACTGTATCTCTGTAATAGAGCTTGATGTCAGGAATGGTGATGCCTCCAGAATCTCCTTTATTGTATAGGATTGTTTTGGCTATCCTTGCTTTTTGTTTTTTTCATATGAAGTTGAGTACCATTCTTTGAAGGTCTGTGAAGCATTGTGTTGGGATTTTGATAGGGATTGCATTGAATTTATTGATTGCATTTGGTAGCATTGCCATTTTTACTATGTTGATCCTTCCTATTCAAGAGAATGGGAGATCTTTCCATTTTCTGGTATCTTCTTCAAGTTCTACCCTGTCCCCAAGGCATCGTTCCCTGCAAGTTCCATGGAGACCAATACTTGGTGCACATAAGAGACATAAGAGTAGAAGGATGAGATGGGAAGGTGCCAATATAAGAACTCCTCCATCGTCCTAAAAAGCAACATGGCACCACCAGAACACAGCAGACACACAACAGGAAGACTTGATATAGAAGAAAATGATTTTAAACATTACTTAATGAAAATGATAGAGTCCTTTAAAGAGGAATTGAAAACCTCCCTTAAAGAAATGGAGGAGAATATTAACAAAAAGGTGGAAGAAATGAATAAATCCCTCAAAGAAACCAAAGAAAAACAAGAAAAAGCAAACAAACAGGTGAAGGAAATATTTCAAGACATGAAGATTGAAATAGAGGCAATAAAGAAAGCACAAACCGAGGGAGCTCTGGAATTGGAAAATCTGGGTAAACGAACAAGAACTACAAAGACAAGTATAACCAACAGAATACAAGAGATAGAAGAAAGAATCTCAGGCGCTGAAGATTCTATTGAGGAAAAGACTCTTTGGTCAAAGAAAACATTAAATCCAACAAATTATTAACACAAAACATTCAATAAATCTGGGACACCATGAAAAGATTAAACCTTAGAATAATAGGGGTAGAAGAAGGAGAACAATTCCAGCTCAAAGGCCCAGAAAATATATTCAACAAAACTATGGGAGAAAACTTTCCCAACCTAAATAAGTATATACCTATTAAGGTACAACAAGCATACAGAACACCAAATAGGCTGGATCAAAAAAAATCATCCCCTCGCTATATAATAATCAAAACACGAAACATACAGAACAAAGAAAGAATATTAAAAGCTGCAAAGGAAAAAGGTCAAGTAACATATAAAGGAAAACCTATCAGAATTACACCTGACTTCTCAATGTAAACCATGAAAGCCAGAAGGTCCTGGATAGATGTGCTGCAGACACTAAGAGACCATGGATGCAAGCTCAGACTACTATCCCAGCAAAGCATTCATTCACCATTGATGGAAAAACAAGATATTCAATGAAAAAAACAGATATAAACAATACGTATCCACAAACCCAGCCTCACATAAAGTACTAGAAGGAAAGCCACAACCCAAAGAAGCAAACTACACTCACAATAAAACAGGCATCTGATATCCTCCCACCAGCATATCCCAAAGAAGGGAAATACACAAACACTACTAGTGAAAGATAACTGGAGATAACAACCACTGGTACTTAATATCATTAAATATCAATGGTCTAAATTCACCTATAAAAAGACACAGACTAAGAGAATGGCTACATAAACAGGATCCAGCATTCTGTTGTTTACAAGAAACACACCTCAACCTCAAAGACAGACACTACCTCAGAGTAAAGGGTTGGGAAAAGTCTTTCCAATCAAATGGACCTAAGAAACAAGCTTGTGTGGCTATCTTAATATCTAACAAAATTGATTTCAAACTAAAATCAATCAGAAGAGATGGAGAAGGACATTATATACTCATAACAGAAACAATTCACCAAGATGAAGTCTCAATCCTCAATATCTATGCCCCTAATTCAAGAGCACCCACATATGTAAAAGAAACATTACTGAAACTTGAATCACACATCAAACCCCACACACTAATAGTAGGAGATTTCAACACTCCTCTCTTAACAATGGACAGGTCAAACAGACAGAAACCTAACAGAGAAATAAGAGAACTAACGGTGGTAATGAATCAAATGGACTTAACAGACATCTATAGAACATTCCACCCAAACAAAAAAGAATATACCTTCTTCTCAGCACCTCACGGAACCTTCTCTAAAATTGATCACATTCTCAGTAACAAAGCAAACACCCACAGATACCAAAAAATTGGAGTAATCCACTATGTCTTATCAGATCACCATGGAGTAAAGTTAGAATTCAACAACAATACTACTCCCAGAAATCCTACAAACTTATGGAAACTGAACAGTCAACTACTGAACCACTCCTGGGTGAAGGAAGAAACTAAAACCTTCCTTGAGTTCAATGAAAATGAAGGCACAACATATCCAAACCTATAGAACACTATGAAGGCTCTGCTAAGAGGAAAGTACATAGCACTAAGTGCCCACATAAGGAAAATGGAGAAAGCTCACATCAATGACCAAACAGCATGCCTGAATGCTCTAGAAAAAAAGAAGCAGAGAAGCAGACTCACCCAAAAGGAGAAGAAGAGAGGAAATAATCAAGTTGAGGACTGAAATCAATAAAGTAGAAACACAGAAAACCATACAAAGAATCAATGAATCAAAGAGCTGGTTCTTTGAGAAAATCAAAAAGATTGACAAACCCTTATCCAAACTAATCAAAAGGCAGAGAGAGAGAGAACATCCAAACATAACAAAATCAGCAATGAATAGGGGGACACAACAACGCACACAGAGGAAATCCAGAGAATCATTAAGTCCTACTACAAAAATCTGTACTCCACAAAACTGGAAAATGTAAAAGAAATGGACAATTTTTTAGATAGATACCACCTAACAAAATTAAATCAAGACGAGGTGAACAATTTAAATAGACCTATAAGACGCGAGGAAATAGAAGCTGCCATCAAAAAGTTACCAACCAAAAAACGCCCAGGGCTGCATGGTTTTAGTGCTGAATTCTACCAGAACTTTGAAGAAGAGCTAATACCTATACATCTCAAAGTTTTCCACATAATAGAAATAGAAGGCCCACTGCCAAACACTTTTTATGAAGCTACAGTTACCCTGATATCAAAACTGCACAAAGACTCAAGTAAGTAAGAGAATTACAGACCCATCTCACTCATGAACATGGATGCAAAAATTCTCAATAAAATTCTGGCAAACCGAATCCAAGAACACATCAAGAAAATCATCCATCATAACCGGGTAGGCTTCATCCCAGAGATGCAGGGCTGGTTCAACATACAAAAATCCATCAATGTAATCCACCACATGAATAAATTGAAAGAAGAAAAAAAAAAAGATCATTTCATTGGATGCAGAAAAAGCATTTGAAAAAATTCAACACCCCTTCATGATAAAGGCCTTGGAGAGATTAGGGATACAAGCATCATATCTAAATATAATAAAAGCAATATACAGCAAGCCGGCAGCTAAAATCAAATTAAATAGAGAGAAGCTCAAAGCCATTCCACTAAAATCAGGAACAAGACAAGGCTGTCCACTCTGGCATGAGGGCTGGATTGTTGGGGTTTCTGTCCTGCACAGTTCCCACAGCCGGCAAGTCCCAAAGAAAAATCACACAGAGAGTTCTATATTAGGTTATAAACTGATTGGCCCATGAGCTCAGGCTAAGTCATAGTTCTTATAAGTTATATTAACCCACTATTCTTATCTATGTTAGCCACTTGGCTCAGCAACTTTCGCAGCAGGGCAGGTCACATCCTGCTTCTTCAATGGTCAGGGAAGGAGTGCCAAGAGAGCTTCCATCTTCCCAGAATTCTATTCACCTTGCTCTGCCTCTACTTCCTGTCTGGTTGTCCCACCTATACATCCTGGCTAATGGCCAATCAGCATTTATTTAAAGCATGATTGACAGAATACAGAAAATTCTCCTGCACCAGTCCACTCTCTCCATATCTCTTCAACATAGTTCTTGAAGTTCTAGCAACAGCAATAAGACAACATAAGGAGATGAAGGTGATTCAAATTGGAAAGGAAGAAGTTAAATTTTAGTTATTTGTAGATGACATGATAGTGTATATAAGTGACCCCAAAAACTATACCAGAAAACTTCTACAGCTGATAAATACCTTCAGTGAAGTGGCAGGATACAAAATCAACTCAAAAAAAATCATTAGCCCTCCTATACACAAAGGATAAAGAAGCTGAGAAGGAAATCAGAGAAACACCACTTTTCACAATAGCCACAAATCACATAATATATCTTGGGGTAACACTAACAAAGGATGTGAAAGACTTATTTGACAAGAACTTTATGTCTTTGAATAAAAAATTGAGGAAGATACCAGAAAATGGAAAGATCTCCCATGCTCCTGGATAGTAAGGATCAACATAGTAAAAATGGCAATATTACTGAAGACAATCTATAGATTCAATGCAATCCCCATCAAAATCCCAACACAATTCTTCACAGAGCTTGAAGAACGATACTCAACTTCATATGGAAAATCAAGGAACCCAGGATAGCCAAAACAATCCTGTACAACAAAGGAACTGCTGGAGGCATTACCATTCCTGACATCAAGATCTATTACAGAGCTACAGTAATGAAAACAGCTTGATATTGTCATAAAAACAGAGATGTTGACCAATGGAATCGAATTGAAGACCCGGATATTAATTCACACACCTATGAACACCTGATTTTTGACAAAGAAACAAAAAAGATACATTGGAAAAAAGAAAGCATCTTCAACAAATGGTGCTGGCATAACTGGATGTCAACTTGTAGAAGAATGAAAATAGATCTATATCTGTCACCATGCACAAAACTCAAGTCCAAATGGATGAAAGACCTCAGTATAAAACTGACCACACTGAACCTGATAGTGGAGAAAGTGGGAAGCAACCTCCAATGCATGTGCACAGGAGACCACTTCCTAAATATAACCCCAGTAGCACAGACAATAAGAGCATAAATAAATGAATGGGACCTCCTGAAACTGAGAAGCTTCTATAAAACAAAGGACACAGTCATTAAGACAAAAAGGCAGCCTACTGAATGGGAAAAAATCTTTACCCACCCCACATCAGTCAAAGGACTGACCTCAAAAATATATAAAGAATTCAAGAAATTAGACATTAAAATCATAATAACCCAATTAAAAAGTGGTGTATGGAACTGAACAGAGAATTCTCATAGAAGAAATTCAAGTGGCCAAAAGATACTTAAGGACATGTTCTTCTTCCTTAGCCACCTGGGAAATGCAAATAAAAACAACTTTGAGATACCATCTTTCACCTGTCAGAATGGCTAAGATCAAAAACTCTAATGATAGCTTAGCTGGAGAGGTTGTGGAGCAAGGGGAATGCTCATCCATTGCTGGTGGGAATGCAAACTTGTGCAACCACTTTGGAATTCAGTGTGGTGGTTTCTCAGAAAACTGGGAATCAACCTACCAAAGGATCCAGCAATTCCACTCTTGGGAATATACCCAAAAGACTCTCAATCATACTACAAGAGCATTTGTTCAACTATGTTCATAGCAACATTATTTGTAATAGCCAGAACCTGGAAACAACCTAGATGCCCCTCAACTCAATAATGGATAAAGAAAGTGTGACACATCTACACATTAGAGTACTACTCAGCAGTAAAAAAATAACGACATCTTGAATTTCACATGCAAATGGATGTAATTAGAAAACCTTATCCTGAGTGAGGTAACCCAAACCCAAAATAGTGAATATGGTATGTACCCACTCATAAGTGGATACTAGTCATAAACAAATGACAACAAGCCTCTAGTTCAGGATCCTAGAGAAACTGAGTAATAAGGTGAACCTAAAGATAAACATATATAGACCCACTTGGAAATTGGAATCAGACAAAAATTTGGGAGCAGGTGGGTGGGAGGTAGAGGGGGGGGAGAAGGGGGATTGGGGAGAATTTGAGAGAATGGAGGAAGGACAGATATGAGAGCAAGGAAAGATATCTTGATTGAGGGAACCATTATTGAGTTACAAGAACCTGGCTCTAGAAAAATGCCCAAGAACCCAGAGCTGAAACCAGCTGAGACCCTAAGCAATAGAGGATACGGTGTCTGAACTGACCTTACCCTGTAGTCAGATTGATGGTTATCTTAAATATCACCATAGAACCTTCATCTAACAACAGATGGGAATAGAGGCAATGACCCACATCCAAGCACTGGACTGAGCTCCCAAGATCCAGTTGAAGTGTGGAAGGAGTAAGAGTATGAGCAAGGAATTCAAGACCATAAGGGGGTCATTCATTGAGACAGTTTGCTTGAGCTAATGGGAACTCACCAACTCCAACTGGTCTGGGAGTGAACGAGCATGGGAACAACCATGCCCCTCTGAAGGGGGTTGACAGCTGGGGCAGACTGAGGGGTCACTGATAGTGACACTGTGATGTGTCTCTACTGAATATACCAGCTTCATGCAATCCTAGTCTCTTTGGATGTAAATCTTGCTCAACCTAGATGTAGTATGGAGGACC
>PVIU01028257.1:0-19230 GCA_004026605.1 Ondatra zibethicus | reverse complement strand
GACAGGGTGGCCTAAAAAAACATACAGTGGTGTTTGTGTTTGCAGTCAGAACTGATGACATCACTCATTCTGGTAAAAACACAATAGACTGATGCATCAGGGTTCAAGATACCCAGGTTTTAAGATAGTGAAGAGATCATTAGTATTTAGACCATATATGCTGAAAAAGAAAATGAACCCCAAGGCCACATAATCTCAGAAGGAATCTTAGCTATCGATACAGGTAAGAAGAATCTATCAAAATCATTATCTTAGTTTCTGTTTCTGTGATGTAACACCTTAATGAAACAGCAACTTGTGAGAGAAATGTCTATTTGATATGGAAGTCTAGGCAGCATGAACCTATAGCATCTGGTCATAGGACATCTAGTGTCAAAAGAAGCAGTGAACACATATATCTGCCGTCTCTTTTCTCCATTTGCACACAGTCAATGGGGCATCCTCCCATTTTCATTAACAGAAATAGGAAATATACCCCCAAAAAGTATGTTCCAAGTTTCATTTACCAGGTGATCCAAGATTTTCATCTCATTGGCCTTTAGCACTTACAGCAATATATAATGAGAGTGTCAAGATAAATCCAGAAGGAGGATTTTTAATTTATTGGAATTTAGATTGAACTGAATAAAAAGGCACTTGAAGGTAATAAAAATAAATTTGTTACGCAATGGGTACAAAGATAGTGATTTAAACAGAGAAAGAGCACATGGAGGACACAGTGTCTTCTGAGCCGTCTGTAGTGGTCCCCATGGAAAGACATGGAACCAGGAAGTAGCATGGGCAGTATGAGCACTGTATGGTCAACACCTGTGGTAGGGTTGTTTTGGTGGGCTGATAATCATTGCTGTGCTTTACAGTTTTAAATCAACATTATTTGATTTGATTACCACTTTAAATGCAGAACTGTGGAGCCTAGTCCCAGTGGATATATCTATAAAACAGCTCTCCCACCTAATGCTCAGGATCACAAAGAAAGAGAAGGCAGAAAAGAAGGCATTTCTTGGGGCTTGGAGAGATCACCCAGCAGTTAAGAGAGTATTCTTAAGCAAACCTGAGTTTAGTTCTTAGTACTATATCATGTCTAGCATCTGTGCTCTATGGATACCTATATATATATGCACATACACATATACATATGCATGCATACATACAAACACACATAAGTACATATACACACAGATAAATGTGCATATACAATGCACATATGTGCATAAGTGCATGTGTACATGCAATGCACATATACATACATATATACACATGCATATATACATATGCACATAATCATACATATATACATATGCATATAAAAGTATACAGCAAATACAGACAGGCACACATGAAAAATTAAAAACTTAAAAATTAAATAAATGTATTAAAAGCTGATGCTTTTGTTCACCAGAACAACTTAAAGAGGACACCTCTATACCTCAGTTAAATTTTTCCACAAAGATTAATTAAATCCACAGGGTACCAGTGTTGTCTATATAAAAAGGAGAGATTCTCTGTGGGCTTGGACACTCACTTGGAAAAGAATTTGAGGATCACTTATCTGACTCCATTCAATATACATATGGAAGTGTAAATCAGTACTCACAGTAGGAAAATGTCTCATACCACTGTGACAGAATGTTTGCAGCAACAAATACACTCACATTGAAACTTTACTTTGATAAAACTGAATCAGATTCAGCCTTTGGGAAGCTGATTCAGCCTTTTCTGAGACTCCTCTACCCTTTCCCACAAAGAGACCTCCGTCTTCTCCAATGGGACCTGACATTTAAGAGAATGATTTGATTTAAAACTTAGTTGGAACAGATACATGGTTCCCAAGCTTTCAGAATTTGGTGGCCTGCCTCTTGTTACCCATAGCATAACACTGTGGCCGTAGAGGGGAGTCACTCTGAAAGCTTCAAAACAACCACTCTTTCATTTGGTCTTTTCTCAATGACTTGTTTCTCTTGATGTAGTTTAGCTGTGAGAAACGTTTCATGCACAAAGCAGCCTTCAGTAATATGGTCATCATCTAGTTTTGATTTATGACCATGTGGACCTCTGCCTCTGTGAATCATCTTCCATACAGCCTCCGTCCAGGCAGCCTAGCTGCAGAATTACACACATGGCAGACCTACCTACCCTCTCTCCTCAGGCACCATCAAACACATACTTGGAACGAATTAATAGGTGGTATGATAGGAAAAGTGGCACAAGCAAGTGCTGGGCGGTGGTGGCGCATGCCTTTAATCCCAGCACTTGGGAGGCAGAGGCAGGTGGATCTCTGTGAGTTCGAGGCCAGCCTGGTCTACAAGAGCTAGTAGCTAGTTCCAGGACAGGCTCCAAAGCCACAGAGAAACCCTGTCTCAAAAAACAAAAACAAAACAAAACAAAAAACAGTGGCAGCACAAGCAAGTTAAACTCTTTCAGTCAACACTTAGTGTTATTAGCTTTCTCTCATATGGCCACTCCCAAGCAATAGCAGAAACAGACCACACACATGATTTTGATGAGAGATTGTAGAGGAAATATTTTACACTTTGCCTCCTGTAATATTCTTAGGTTTCCCTCATTCACATTCATAGCAACACTGGTCTTATAATCACTTTTATAGACAGATGCTCCAGACCCACTAGGAAGAAAACCAGGGATATATAAAGGAGATAGATAGCCTACCTGGCATACTTAGAAAATGAAGGGGTTAATAAGTCAGTAAAACTGAGAATTCACCCATCTCAAGGTTAGCAATCATGTCCTGAACTATACTGATAAAAGTACAATGAGTTAGTTATTTCATATCATATGGAAAATAATGTGGACTGTATCTTAAGGAAGATAATTTTTTTTTTTTTTTTACCGTCTGATAGTGCACTACCCAGGCTTCCTAGAAAAGCTGTTTGGTTAAAAGAATAAATAGATCTATGAAGAGCTAAAAACACAATTTATTTTAAAAAGTTGTAGCAGGAGGAGAGATGGAATGTAAGTAGAATGGTAAAATGAGAGCAAGAGAAACTAGGTCAAGATTAACAAGTGAAAATGAGTAAGGAAGTGTGAATGATTTTAGGGGCTTGAGAAAATTGAACATTCTAGGATAGGAATATAAAGGAATTGCAAGACTCCTGGGATCACCAGGAAGCAGCTAGAAATTGTTCTCTTATAAAATAATAACACAATCCACATAGGAGGATAGATTTGAGAAAGGCTATTTTTCATAAACAGTCAGTACACTTTTCTTAAGGGGAATCACTGGTTGTCCAGTTAGAGAATTATTCAAATCCAGCAAAGAACTAGATCACTTTTATTACTGTGTGATTTGAGTAGGAGCACTTGTGGCTTATCTAACAAACTTAATAGAAGTATTCTTTAGAGTGTACCACCATTGAAATGCAAATTGCATTTGTAGCTAAGAAGATAGAGACGTGAAGCTACTGTTTTACCCTTTAAGATAGAATGTGTTCCTAGCATAGGGTCTTACCCTCTTTGGAAACCACTTATCCCAACTTCTGTTGAGATGAAATCCTTGTATCTTTCATTTTTGGTATGTTTAAGATTAGACATCAGTACTTTCGTTCCTTTTTCTTGGATTCCTCTTTTTGATATATGTTTGCTGACATTTTCTTGAAGTTCAGTGATAAAAGAACATGCTGTTTGCCTGTATGATTTCTGGCTATACAGCTACCCAAGGTAATTTGTGTTCATGCATTCACTTAAAAGTGTTGATACAGAACCTGTGACTTGTCAGGACCTGTTGTAATTACAACTTATGCAATTGGAATAGAACACACACGGCACCTGACATTATGTGATGAATGATCAATGTGGGAGACAGCTATCAATCAAATACCAAATGACTTTATGGCAAAAGCGAGACATTTGAGGAAGCAGTGTGAAAAATTACTGTCTAGCATTTTAACGCCATCTAAGATAAAAAGGTGGAAGATGTTGGTTAGCCTGTGAATATCATAGAAAGAATGTCATGAAAAAATATTATTTTGAAATCTCAATATAGAAAATGTATCCTCTCTCTGAAAAGTGCAAGCATGTGCAGTGGTCAAGACCTTCTGAATGGGATTCACTATCTTGTGGTTTGTGATACAAATTCATTCATAAAAATAAAAAAAACAGGAAATTATCCTGTAAGGAATTAAATGTTGAGAAAATCTATTTCCATACCAAATTTTAAATTTTTCAGTTACAGTTAAATCTACAACTTTTTGACGAGGCCACAACATGCTGCCCCCTGCTGGACATTAATTAATGTGTATTTGCCTCATAAGAGCCATGTCTGTAGCACTGCAATGTACTTCTCTGCTCCTGTAGAAATCAAAGTGATGACCAACAGGGTAACTTATGTCATTAAGTATGCAACTCCTACAAAGATCTCCCTAGACATAAAGTGCACTATTCCTTTTATCTCTTTTCTAATTGGAGTATCTTTTGATATTCTTATTTTATTTACTAACCCAAAACAGGAAAATTAAGAACAAAACAATTTTCTAATAGAACCATAAATACTAAAACAGGTGTAATCTACATTCCACATAAGCTTAATACCCAGTGAATTAAGTAGTTTTCATTACAGTACATCTGACTCATATACTGCTTTGTCCCCTGACCCTCGCCACTCTGTGATTTTCTTTCTGAGCTTACTTTGTACATATACCACAATCTGAATGTTTTTATTGCTAGGACCTACTGACCCCTGTTCTCCTTTCTCCTTATGTAGTTTTCTGAATAAAATTGCAAGGCTCTCTGTTATATCAAGGAAGCCACTAGTTTGTTCCCGGCCTCTTTGACCCAGAATAATCACATAGAAACTGTATTAATTAAAGCACTGCTTGGCCCATTAGCTCTAGCTTCTTATTGGCTTACTCTTACATATTAATTTAACCCATTTCTATTAATCTGTGTATCGCTACATGTCTGTGGCGAACTGGGTAAAGTTCCGTACGACTCTGGAGGGGCTGCATGGCTTCTCTCTGACTCTGCCCTTCTTTCTCCCGGCATTCAGCCTAGCTTTTTCTGCCTAACTAAGTTCTACCCTGCTATGGACCAAGCCAGTTTCTTTATTAACCAATTGTTTTCACAGCATACAGAGGGGAATCCCACATCACTCTGTATTTGTATCTCTGCCACATTGTTCTCCAGTTCTCTAAAAAGCATGCACTGAAATGTGCATCCTGGTGTCACCAGTCTTTTCTTGGTTACTTCTCACCGTGTTTCAAAAATAATGCATTTTGAAATCTTTGAATTCAGAGTTTCCTTTTTGCAACAGCTTTCTATGACAAAGATTCTCAAAGATCATTTTTATTTTTATTGCAGTGGAGAGGAAAGGGGTTTTGAAAGGCTCCCATGCAACTCATTCTGGCTCCAAATGCACTGTGTACCTATGGGGGGCTCTGACTTCAGGTCCACCTGCCCTTTGCTCTCAAGTGCTGAGATTACAGGTATACCATGCTTCATCCTGGAAAGATTCATTGTCAGACTGACACAGTTTCACATCACCAGGAAAGAGGGAATATCCACTAAAGAACTGCTTGATCAGAATTGCCTGTGGTCATGTTTGTTCGATAGTATCTTCATTGCTAATCATTGAAGGAGGGCCTAGTCCACTGTGGGCAACACCATCTCTATAGAGGTGGCTCTGTGCTGTAGAAGGACCCTTGCTGAGCCATCCAGACAGCAGACTTCACTGGTAGGCAGATTTCACTCTTCATAACTTCTGCCTTAAATTCCCATTCTGATTTCCTTTGGATATGGATTGTTAGCTGAAAGTATAAGCCGAAATAAAGTCTTTCCTCCGTCAAATTGATTTGGTCATGGTATTTATCATAGCAACAGAACAGAAGCTAGCACATGATACCATGCCAAACTAAGACTCCGTTTTCTTATTAATATTCTTTTTCTATCACACACACACAAACATGCACACCCATGCCCATAAACACACACTCCCACACTCCTCTCAAACACATGCTTGCCCATATATACACTCACGCACATACATACATACACACACACAAACACACACATATACACACACACACACACATACACACACATGCCCATAAACACAAACACACTTCCACACCCCACCAAACATGCTTGCCCATATAGACACACACACCCATATACTACAAACATACTGTGGAATCTCTCGTGGGGGAAGAATGTTATGCAAGGAGATTAATTTTTGTTTGTTGGTTGGTTTGTTGGTTTTTGTTTCAGTTTTTTTATAAACATACCTAGGTCAGGGTAAACCAAACTAGCTGGATCAGATTAAGGCCTGCTACTTGTTTCTGATTTCTGCTTCTTTTTACATTTCTTTAAGGAAGAGGTATTTTGTCTCTTATTTCAATAGGCTTCCTCTATAAGATTAGGGAAGATGACTAGTAACACAATGTTTCTGTTTATCAACACCCATTGCAAAACAAACTTCTCCCTGTCTATATCCAAATGACAACCCACAGAAAAAATCTAATGAGCCATGTTTGGGTCACATGCCTATACCTTGTTTTCTTAATTTCCGCAGAAGAAATTATATAAACCAGTGTAGATTATGTGTTTGATTCAGGGTTATATTGGACAAGAATGAAAGGTTTAACCAAAATCATTGGGCAATTGCTCTCAACCACCTAGTTCACTCATCTCGTCCAGGAAGGCTAGAGTCTCACTCATCGGACTTTGGCTGCAGCCATTCCTTGACAGAACCTTCCCCTTACCTGTAATTTATGCCACTTTATTATTTCCTTCACACATTCTTTCAAATGTTGCTTAAACCCTAATCACAGTTGCTTTGGAAACCCACTTTCCCAGTCCTGAGCTGTCAGGAGCAATACTTGACCTCTTGCTCTGTGATAGCCAGAGTGTTGACAGAATAATCTCTAAGACTCTTTGGCTTGTTGGTGGTCAGCTTCATTACCTTTTGTGCTTGAGAATTTCTCTGAGGCTGCTGTAGGAAGTGAGAAAGGCCTCCTTGACTCCTCTCAGTGATGAACGTTTGAGAAATTAGGATTGAAATGGTTTGAATATCATAAAATTTGAAGGAAACTTCAGTTTTATTGGCCATATCTACAAATTAATTTTGCACAGGAGTAATAAACAAAACAGCATGTGTTATAGAGTACTTAGGTGACCAGTGAGTTCATATCCATTTATTAAAATTAAATCTCTACAATAGTATTTTCAGCCACTGATATTATGTCTCTGGCTCGCTTTTAGGTCAAACTGGCTGTTTCATTTATTTGGATTCTTCCCAAAGCTCTCATGATATGTAGACATTTCATTTGCATACAAAAAGGCACACCGCATGGCTGGATAAACCAACCATCTGGCCTGGCAATTTATCTGGATTATTACTGAACTGTACAAAACTATGTAAATATGTATTCCTAAAATTCCAATTGCTTCGTTATCCATCTGCTTTACAGTTTTTCCTTTCAGTAACCCTGAGGAGACTGGCTCATTTGCTTTCTCATCCCCTGATATCCAAATGTACACACACACACACACACACACACACACACACACACACACACACACACACACACCCCACAGGGGAAGATAAAGGAAATGAAAGAAAGAGATTCTTGTGCTGTTGATAGTTCCTACTGAAAGTCTAGACATGAAGTCATATCAGTTGGCCCAAAGCCTATGCCCACTTGTCAGACACAGCTGACATGTTCTTTATTGTTCTCTTTGACTGTCCATCAAAACTCACTTTTTCCTAAATTCCCATTTTAAAATGTTTGCATTTCTTCGACTGTTGGATTTCTTATTCATGAACGCAGGCTGTCCACTTTGGAAACTCCCAGCTAAGGATAGCATAGGAAAATAAGCCATGTGGACAGATGTTAACATTAGAAGTAAATTAGACATGAAAGCTTGTAAGACACATGTTCAGTGTTTTGAAATTCAACTATTCCTGCTTCTAAAGTCCTTAATTAAAGGATGTTAGATATTATTAAGCAGTGTTGTATCCAATAGATCCCAAGTATTTTTGTTATTTCATTACTCTATGAGCTTTTTTGGCAAACCTGGGAAACTACAATATAGTGGATGCTCAGTATAGACTTTTATGGACTCTGAAAATCAACAGCCTAAGTCCAAAATCTGACACTTCTACTACAGTTGTATTATCTTGGGAACTCTGGCTACATTTGGATTTTAGTTACTCTTTTATGAAATATTTTCTTGTTTGTTTTGTTTGTTTGTGTTGAGGGAATATCTCACATTACAGACCAGGTTGGCTTAGAGTTCATGCTGTAGCCCATGATGATATAAAGATGTGAGTAATCCTTCTGCCTCAGCATTCTTCCTGAGTGTTGAGTTTACAGGCCTGAGTCACTCTTCCTAGAAAATAACATTTTTTTTCAGAAAACATTCATCATCGTAAACAACTTAAAAACTATTTTTTATCTAAAATAAACATCCCTTGATATAGTCCCCCCAAAATATAGAAAGCCCAACTGTCATGCCTACTCCATATGACATCATTTCACTTTTAATATTTCTTCACATATGTAGCCACAAAAGCAATGCTTTCTCCATTCTCTGACCCCATTGGTTTTACAAGCAAACCTACACTTGAAAAGTTCGCTATCTCATTTGATGAAAACATTATCTTTGTTAGAATTCTCTGCACCACAGTTTTTTCAAAACTCACTGCACAACAGGAGTTCAGTAGATTCCCAATCATTTATTAAAAGCTAATCAAGACATCTGAGCAAACAATACTGGCAATCTATAATAGTTCCTCTTTCGGTCCTAAATTTATCACCCTGCTCAAATGTCACCCCCTCTATTGTTTCAAGTATCTCTTTTTAAATATGTCATGGCATTTAACTCCACTTTACCTAAAATATTCCTTAATACTTTGCATGGTTTCTTTTTTTTTGATACATAAAAACGTGTCACTATACATATTCGACTTACTGCTGAGGCATCCATCCTTTAAAAGGCACTCCATGGTATTTACTGAATGGGTGAACAAATGTTTCAATGAATGAATAGCTGCATAAGGGAAGAAAAGCTCTCAAGAAATTGACCCTTGCAATATACTGAGAGCCTGCCTTCATGAAATTCTAAAACATATTCAGCGCAAAGACACAAAGCTACTTAGGCTGCCTTGGTGTTTCTTTCATACAGAGACAATGAATCATTCTGAATTACAGTGCGGAAGACCTTCCAGCAAATGCAAAATGCCCTAAAGGACACTCATCTTTCATTCTGCATTATATTTTTAAATGATAATTGTTGTCATAAATGTTCTTACCCGCGTTTCAGCCAGTAAGAAATTTTGGCTGCCTCAATAAAATGGAAAGTGCCAGATTGTTTACAGATGAATTAATCATGACATTATCCCTGGAACTTTTAAATTACATCAATTACTTTGCATTTAGCATCACAAATAACCTGCATATTAAACAAATAAAATCTTTTCTCCTATTAATAAAGATTAAATAGTTAACTACCACTACTTGAATAGCAATGTGACTGCAGTGAATGGCTCCCAGGACAGATAAGAAATCTTGGTCTGTCACAGAATGTATGCTGTCCTTTCAGAGACATCATAAATCTTTACGGAATTTGGGAACATTCATTTTCTTTAGGAGATCATCTATGGATTGATTGTAACATTTAGATGTGGTCGGCTGCCTAAAATGAGAACTCTGGAGACCAAAGTGAAATAAGTCCACATTAAAGGATGCAGTGCTTAGACATCCTTGTGAAGCTGAAGACATGACTGGTCATTTCATGTCCAATTTAACTTCATATACTCTTATAATATTTTAATTTAGTGATTGGTGTCTTTTGAAGAGTGTCTTTTTGATGTCTGAATCAAGTCAAAGTAGTGCCTCAAAAAGTTATTTCAAGCAACTCCTATAAATTATACATGACCATACAATAAAGATTGGAATAGTTAAATAAATTAATTAAATGTTACTTTCCAAAGAAGTACTATTCAACTTAGTCTGTTCATTTGATTTTTGTTGCCTTTCATGTATTCTAAAATAATAGCTAAATGATTAACCTTTCCAAATAATATTTCCTATGTTGTGTGATGCTTAAACACAAAGGCACACCACAAAATGGGCAGTTGCAATATACATCCTAATTGTCTACTGTCATGTATTGACTTCTTTGTTAACTTTTTGTTTTTTATTTTATTTTTTTACATGCAATGGAAGCTTAGTAATTATGATTCTTAGACACTGAATTTGTTCCAGCTTTCTTTTCTGCAAAAATGGTAGACTTATTAGAGGCAAGCAAGCAAGAAAGAGAGAGTAACTGGCAGTCATACCACAACAGAACAATTGGGCTTCTGGAAAGAAGTAGCAAGCATAAGTCACAGCCACTAAGTCTTCCTACTTCAGTAGTACAGCTTCACTAGTGATACTGACAGTTTTGGGTGGGTCCAGAACTTTTTGTGATCTCTGTTTTAATTCTTTCAATCAGAGAAACTTTTTAAAAAATGTCTTTCAAAAGGAGACAGTCATAGTGATTTCAAAGCGGCTGTGCCAGTTTACACTCCCACCAGCAATAGGGGAGCATTCCCTTTACTCACATCCTCTCCAGCGTAAGCTGTCATCAGTGTTTGTGATCCTGGCCATTCTGACAGGTGTAAGATGGAATCTCAGAATTGTTTTTGCTTTGCATTTCTTTAATGGTTAAAGATGTTGAGCATTTTCCTTAAATGTCTTTCAACCAGTTTAGATTCATCTGTTGAGAGTTCTCTGCTTAGGTTTGTATCCCATATTTTTATTGGCTTATTTGTTCTTTTGATGACAAGTTTCTTGAGATCTTCGTATATTTTGGAGATCAGACCTCTATCCATGTGGGGTTGGTGAAAATCTTTACCCATTTTGTAAGCTGGTGTTTTGTCCTTTTGACCATGTCCTTTGCTTTATAGAAGCTTCTCAGTTTCAGAAGCAAATTAAGAAACAACCTACCTGAAGACCCAGCAATACCACTTTTGTGTATATACCTAAAAGATGTTCAATCACACCACAAGGACGTGTGCTCAATTATGTTCATAGTAGCATAATTTGTAATAACCAGAAACTGGAAACAACCTAAATGCCCCTCGACTGAAGAACTGATAAAGAAAATGTGGTACATTTACACAATGGCATAATACACAGCAGAAAAAATGACAACTTGAAATTTGAAGGCAAATAGATGGATCTAGAAAACACCATATTAAGTGAGGTAACCCATACCCAGAAAGACAAATATAATAGGTACTCACTCATAAGTGGCTTTTAGACACAAAGAAAAGAAAAAACCAGAGAACCTAGACAACAAAGAGGACCCTAAGAGAGACATACATGGATCTAATCTACATCGGAAATAGAAAAGGACAAGATCTCCTAAGTAAATTGGGAGCATGTGGACCTTGAGAGAGGGTTGAAGGGAGAGGAGAGACAGGGAGGGGAGCAGAGAAAAATGTAGAGCTCAATAAAAGTCAATGAAAAAATTATTTTGACTTTTATATTCAGCACTGATGCAAAAAAAGTGATCAGGTAATTACTGAAAAGTGACATGCACACATGGGAGCGAGTAAAAGTGGAAGAGGGAGGAAAGGAGGGGGCAGAGAAAAATATATAGCTCAATAAAAATAATAGAAAAAGAAATAAAGGTATAATAATACATACCATATTTTAAAAAATGAGACAGTCATCATTCTTCACTTTCCCATCACACAGAGACTGAACCACAAATAATAGAACTAGTTATCCCAGGAATTGACCAATACCACAATTTTTTCAGTGACCCTTAAAGATGCTATCACCCTTCCAAATAGCAGAAACAGTTTAGACAACAAAAATACCCACATTCTCAAAAGGTGGGGTTGGTGGCTTTGGTCATTTGGTGGGTTATAAATATTTGTCATTATTTGGTGGGGCTGGCTACAAAATGTTATTGGTCATGGTCAAGAAAAATTACTAAACAAAGCAAGTTGCAATCAGGAGATCTTGCTGAAAAGAGAAAGGTGGATATAGTTATAGTAGACTATTGAATCTACTTTTAAACTGAAAATAAATTATTAATCTCAAGTATTTTACCTTGACATGGATTTTTGTATGTTGATGCAAATATAATGTTAATTTTGTTTTAACATACTGCATATATGTTTCTACTCTTATTTAAGGTATTGTACTTATGCAGCTCATTTTATTTTCATATTAATTTTTACTGAACTCTACATTTTTATCTGCTCCCCTCCCTCCCTTTCCTCTCCTCCTTTCAACCCTCACCCCAAGGCCCCCATGTTCCCAATTTACTTAGGAGGTCTTGTCTTTTTCTACTTTTATTTCCCATGTAGATTAGATCTATGTAAGTCTCTCTTAGGGTCCTCATTGTTGTCTAAGTTCTCTGAGATTGTGATTAGTAGGCTGGTTTTCTTTGCTTTATGTTTAAAACCAGTTATGGGTGCGTACATGTGATAATTGTCTTTCTGTGTCTGTGTTACCTCACTCAAAATGATGTTTTCTAGCTCCATCTATTTTTCCTGCAAAATTCAAGATGTCGTTACTTTTTTCTTCTGTGTAGTACTCCATTGTGTAAATGTACCACATTTTCCTTATCCATTCTTTGGTTGAAGGGCATTTAGATTGTTTCCAAGTTCTGGCTATGACAAACAATGCTGCTATGAACATAGTTGTATGGAGCTCATTTTAAAATGTAGTTTAAGTTCTATCCCTTAAAGGTTATTATTATAAACTGTTTAGGATAATTAAGAAATATAGGTTAGTAGTTTGTCATTTATAACGAATTTATAGTCATATAAGTTATGTTTTAAAGGTCAAACAGATATATTTTAGATAGATAAGTGGTCTTCAAACAATTTATGGCAAAGTTAATCACTGGGCAAAGAAATAATGCTTGTCTTGATTTCTTAAAGTATGTTGCCAAAATTGGACAAGCAAGACACATTTTTTAAAAAAATGACTGATGACTTTGCCAAGACAAGGTAGGACAGTCCTGCAAAATTCCTGCTTCCTAGAAAAGTCTATCAGATCTTCTAGGCTTGTAGGCCAAAGATAGATGCCCCAACATTACAGAAGAACATTGGGTTACTATATAGGCAGCTAGCTGTCTTTGTCATTTCTGAAGTTTTTGAAGTTGTTTGTTCTGCACTCCCTCATGACTCAAATACTATATATCCTTCTTGGGTCTCTGATGGAGGTTGAAGACCAGATAGCTAAACCATTTTCTTTTTGACTTTTTTTATTTAAACAATCTTTTTTTTTTCATTTTATATACCAATCCCACTTCCCTTTCTCACTCCTCTTCCCACTGCCCCCACCTTCCCCTCACTCTATCTTCCATCCAATCCTCAGAGAGGGTGAAGCCTCCCATGGGGAGTCAACAAAATCTGTCACATCTGTTGAGGCAGGACCAACACCCTCCCTACTGTATCTAGGCTGATCAAGATATCCTTCATAGGCAACGGGTTCTGAAAATCCAGTTCATGCACTAGGAATAAACAATTGATTCCATTGCAAGTTGTCCACAAACTGCCCAAGCCACACAACCATCACCCACATACAGAGGGCTTAGTTTGGCACTATGCAGGTTCCACAGCTGTCAGTCAGGAGTCAGTAAGCTCCTACTAGCTCAAGTCTGACTTTTCTTCACTCTTTCTATGGTAGTTATGGTTATTGCATACCAAAATAACACCAAATTTCATGAATTTTAAGTATTTTTTCACTTGATTCCTTTCTTCTAATTAATATGTAGACTTCACAAAACTTTCATTCTGTCATTTCTCGTATGTGAGTACATGGCCCTACTTGGTTTTCAGTTATCTAATTCTTTTCTCTATGCAATATCTTCTTCTCTTACAAAATACGACTACTTAGATTGTGGTATCTGTCTCCATGAGCTGACTATCTGTAATCAGGATGAAAATTCCCTAATTCCATTCCTGACTTTCCTGGTCTCTTATGTATATATGTAACTACCTACTCAAGAGGTCCATTGGATGTCTTTTACACAGCTCCAAAACTGACAGGCAGGCTGAAATCCAGTCAGACAAGACACTTGTCTGATATCCTTTAGGCTACAAGTTACATAGTCATCTGCACAGTGGCATAAATGAGAAATTTGCAGGGAATGATTTGCATGAAACTCTAAAATCATTTAATGCCAATACCTGTTGATTCTAACTCAAAATGAATCCTCAATCTGGCCACTTGCCTGGTCCTGTATTAGCATCCAAATATATAACATTTATGTTCATAAATGAAACCATTGCCTAGTTCTCTTGATAATTTACACAATCAATTTATGGACCAGTATTTTTTAATGAAAGAAAGCAACACAATACATTAAATGAAAGAAAAAAGCAAACTAATAAATTATAGAAGAGTAACAAAGTACATAGGAGGAAGGTAAGATGACTCAGAAGGCAAAAGTTCCTTCTGTGCACTCCTCGTAAACCAAGTTCAATTATTGGAAACCACAAAAAGTCAGGAGTAGAAAACTGACTCCCATAAAGTTGTGTTCTGGTCTCTAAGCATATGCTATGGTGGATTACACCCTACACACACATACGCACACACACACATACATGCACACACACACACACACACTCACAAGTATTCACACAGAGACTATTATAATAAATCAAAGTTAAAAAGAAAAAGTTGGGTAGATTTTTAAAGATTTTTCATTGAAATTTTATTTATATAGGTACATATGTATCTCTATGTACAATACAGTTTCTATTCTGAATAATCTTATAAATAAACTAGAAAACCCTGTCCGAACTACTTAGCTTTCTTTTGTATCTTTCTAAACTTTAAACAACTTAAAATTTTTGCAGTAATGATCTTCAACAATTTTATACAGATTACATTATTTTCTCATTGTACTAGTCACTTATTTATTGATGTGACCAAATATCCAAAAAGAAGAAACTCATGGAAGGGGAAGGTCACTACAGTGGGAAAGTCATGTGAAAGGAGTATGAAGCTGCTTGCTCACATCCCCATAGACCAGGAAGCAGTTGCATTAACAAAACTCTATCGAGATCTAAAATCTTCAGACCTGCCTATCAAAGACCCACTTTTTCTATCAGAGTTCTAGCTGCTAAAGGTAACACAGCTTTCAAAATTCATCAATACTGATGTGGGATGTCCTTGAGTATATGGGTTGCTTTTATTAGTTGATGAATAAAGCTGTGTGGGCCAAAAGCTTAGCATGGTAATGCCAGGTGGGATCTCAGGACAGAGATAGAGCTAGAGAGAGTGGGCAGAGTCAAGAAGACACCATGTAGCTGCAGAAGAACAACCCAGAAGGTTTCCGTTAACCCACAGCCACGTGACAATACACAGATTAATAGAGATGGGTTACTTCAAGATGTAAATGATAGCTAGAAATATACCTAAGTCATTGGCTGAACAGTATTATAATGAATAGAGTTCCTGAGTGATTATTTGTGTCTAGGCAGCCAGCAAACAAATGAGCAGTCTCCACCTAATAAGTACCATCATGAATAGATCCAGCTTTCAATGAATCAGCCTGTGGAAAACAGTTAATATTCAAATGCAATGATTGCTTAAACATGGTGCTTTTCTAGTGTCTTTCAGATAAAATGCAAACCTGTAAACACAACACATTGGGTTCTGTTCCCTCAAATAGCCCCTCACTTTTCTGCAGCTTATGGAACAGTATAGATCACTGTTTGTGACCCAGATGTATTGATAGTTTTCCAGATCTTCAGAAATTCTTTCTCCTCTATCTTCTCTTCTTCTTGAGTGATAGTGCTCAACTTTTCCACACACACACACACACACACACAAAAAAAAAACCCCTTCCAGTTCTGCATGTTTCAGTTTCCATATCATTTCTGCCTCCAAGTTCAGACTAGACTTCATACTGGCTATGAGTTATGCTAAGGAACTTTTCTACTTGATACACTGTACCATAAAATCAGCCTGTACCTTGACCACATGAACTGTTTTGCCTGAGGACTGTTAAGTTTCCCTAGAGAATAGTTGCTATCTTACTTTCTAGGTCAACTAATTAGCAAAATTAGCATTCAGTAACCATAGACTGAGTAGATAAATATAGAAGACATCAAAATCTACACAACAGAACTTGAGGAAGGAGGACGTGTGTATATGTGTCCTTATGTACAGTGATTAAGAAGTCTTGGTGTGTTTCATTATTTTATACCTATGAGGAAATATACACTTGTTATATTTCATTCAATTCTATATTCACTTTTGGTTCTTTCTGGTTGGAAAGATTGTATGTTTTTATTTATCCCAATGTAAAATAGTTTGAGCAAAACATTTGAAATTCATAAAATCTCTCTTTAACTACCAATCATCATCAATTGATCTTGCCTAAATCAGAGCCACAAATAAGCTCACAAGGTTTATTTGGTGATTTCAAGAAGCCACCATGAGTGAAGAGGGGGGAAAAAAAGATCCAGTCTTAAGACTGGGGCTGTAACTTAGTCTTAAAGACCTTGGCTAAAATGCAGGAGGCATGTCAATTCTCAGCACTGCCAAAATGAAAATGAGGGAGGGAGGAAGGGAATGAGAGATAGAGAAAGTCAATATTAGAAGATAGTACCTTGGTTGCCATTGTGGAAGTTTTTGGAATTAACAGACACATCTTTCAGAAGTATATAGGTCTAAGTGGCATGCTAGGCCTTTCTCAACTATCTCCAGTATCACAGAAGATAAGAGTTCTCCTGGACTCAGCAGCAATTGGGGTCTTAGACAAAGCCAGAACAACTCAGGAAATAACCTCTAAGTGGGACACTGAATTCTACTACCAGAGATCATGCTGGACTCGAGACACTATGCTGGAAATACTCAAGCAACTGTCAGCTTTCTGAAGACCCAGTAGTCGCCATGCAAGCACACCCAGCCTCCAATCTCAGTCAATAGCAGCACATAGCACTGACAATGAGATTGTTTACAAAGTGAGAGACTGTCACGATTCTTATTACTCCTGATCTTTAAGCACTGTTTTTGTGAATGGACAACATATTTCCGCTGAAAACACAATGTTCTTATTTGCCTTACCTCCATGAAACAGTTTTTCTTTGTTTTCCTGTAATTTCATTGCTGTTCTCTCAGGTTCCCTTTGTTGATTCTTCTCACATTTAAAACTAAAACTTATAATCAAGACACAGGCTCACTGTTACTTATTCTCCTCCATTGCAGTGTTTCTAATGTTGTTTTGCTTTGCTTTTTAAGTTCTTTCTTCAGTGTCTGCATTTCACAAGCTTGTAATTATCAAAAGCACATTTCCCCTAACTGTTTTGTAAGGCACAATACAGTAAGTATAACTAACCAAGAATCTGTGGATTTGAGATTCCCTGCCCTGCTGATCTGCTTAGTTTCACTAGTGCTGAGCTACCACTGCTTCCAGAACACAGCCACAAGAACAGAGGGAAGGTCTATGGCCATGTTTCAGCACATATATCACCTCCTGAGCAAGATCCCAAAGGGCATCTGATGCCCAACTTCAGAAAAATTTCCAAGCACAAAAGAGCAGTTCACAGTCACTTTTGTCCCCAAAATTACCACTTCAATCAACAACAAGAAGTGAAGTAAGATTCAAGCTATATCAGTCGAAATGATGGTCATACAAAAAAATTAGAGCAACACTATTTTAGTTTTTAAAGTGAAAATATATTCAACAAAATTATAGAAGAAAACTTTCCCAACCTAAAGATGGATATGGCTATAAAGGGACAAAAAGCATACATAACACCAAATAGATTGGATCAAAAAAGCACATCCCCTCGCCATATAATAATCAAAACACAAAACATACAGAATAAAGAAAGATTACTAAGAGCTGCAAAGGAAAAAGGCCAAGAAATGTATAAAGGTAAACCTATCAGAATTACACCTGACTTCTCTATGGAAACCATGAAAGCTAGAAGGTCTTGGATAGATGTGCTGCAGACACTAAGAGACCATGGATGCAAGCCCAGACTACTATACCCAGTAAAGCTTTCATTCACCATCAATGGAGAAAAAAAGGTATTTCAGGATAAAAACAAATTTAAGTAATACATAGCCACAAACCCAGCCTTACAGAAAGTACTAGAAGGAAAACCATATCGAAAGGAAGCAAGCAAGGAAGAAATAAAGAAAGAAATTAAAGTCTTCCTTGAATTCAACGAAAATGAAAACACAACATACCCCAAACTATGGGACACGATTAAAGCAGGGCTAAGAGGAAAGTTCATAGCACTTAGTGCCCACATAAAGAAAACGGAGAAAGCACACGTTAGAGATTTAACAGCACACCTAAAAGCTCTAGAGAAAAAAGAAGCAGACTTACCCAGGAGAAGTAGAAGACTGGAAATAATCAAACTGAGGGCTGAAATCAACAAAATGGAGACACAGAAAACAATGCAAAGAATCAATGAAACAAAGAGCTGGTTCCTTGAGAAAATCAACAAGATCGACAAACCCCTATCCAAACTAATCAAAAGGCAGAGAGAGAACACTCATATTAACAAGATCAGGAATGAAAAGGGGGACATAACAACAGACACTGAGAATATTCAGAGAATCCTTAGGTCTTACTACAAAAGCCTGTATGCCACAAAATTTGAAAATGTAAAAGAAATGAACAATTTTTTAGATAAATACCATATTCTGAAATTAAATCAAGACCAGGTGAACAATTTAAATAGACCTATAAGCCGCATGGAAATAGAAGCTGTCATCAAAAACCTCCCAACCAAAAAAAGCCAAGGACCAGAGGGATTTAATGCAGAATTCTACCAAAATATCCAAGAAGAGCTAATACCTATACTCCGTAAAGTGTTTCACATAATAGAAACAGAAGGGTCATTGCCAAACTCATTTTATGAAGCTACAATTACCCTGATACCAAAAACGCACAAAGATGCAACCAAGAAAGAGAATTACAGACCTATCTCACTCATGAACATCGATGCAAAAATTCTCAATAAAATACTGGCAAACCAAATCCAAGAACACATCAAAAAATTAATCCCTTATGATCAAGCAGTCTTCATTCCAGAGATGCAGGGCTGGTTCAATATACGGAAATCTATCAATGTAATCCATCATATAAATAAACTGAAAGAAAAAAACCATATGATCATTTCATTAGATGCTGAAAAAGCATTTGACAAAATTCAACACCCCTTTATGATAAAGGTCTTGGAGAGATTAGGGATACAAGGTTCATATCTAAATATAATAAAAGCAATATATAGCAAGC
>PVIU01028256.1:0-19229 GCA_004026605.1 Ondatra zibethicus | reverse complement strand
GCTCTGACCCAGACATCACATTCCTGAGCAGATACCCCCAGTACTGTCTCTTACTGTAGAGATATTGCACATCCATGCTCACTGACGCCCTATGCACAGTAGCTAGGTGTAGCTCCAATGAGAAAACCCCAGAACCAGATATGGGGGTTCAACCTGAAGATCAGAAAAGCAAAAGCAGCCAAGCTGAAAATTGCCTTTCGGTTGGCTAGCTTTCGTGGGGTTAGGAGACACTGTGTGTGACAGCTGCTGGCGGGGAAAAATCCTCAGCAATCTTACCCAGCCCCTGTTATGTCCACCAGCCAAAAAATGGCATGACAAAAAACTGTCTGTCTGTCTGTCTATCTATCTATCTATCTATCTTATCTATCCTATCTATCTATCAGATTTGAAACCTGCTCTACAGCAGGAAACCCAGGCCTGCATGGTAACCCGATCAGCAGTCTATGGTCACAGGCTCCAATGATGAACCCCCTGCTGTTGTTCCGTTGAAAGGATTTAGTATCAAAGTCCTTTGAAAATGCTTCCTGTTGACACTCACAGGTTAGTGCTGTGCTCAGCCTCCAGAACAGAAGGGTTTTGTGCATGGAGGTTAATGCAGAGACCTGCAACATGCAAAGCACTGTGGCATGCTTGACCCTGAAAAAGACATCCAGTCTCAGAGAACACCATGGAAGAGGGGCAGAGAGAGTATCACTGTGGCATGTTCGGTCCTAAAAAGGGCATGTGAATCATGACTTTCAAGTCTCAGAGAACACCTTGAAAAGGGACAGACAGAATGACACCTCTGGGGGCAGGGAAGGCACGCTGAAGACCGTTGGCTTCGGGACAGGCAGCAGTTGTCCTCACCAGCGCACTGAACTATGAACATCTGCACAAGACCCACCCAAGAATGGGACGGTTGCCATTTCACCGCACACGGGGCAAGGCTGATCCGGCCTCCACCCTGGGTGAGGACAGTTCATGGATGCCCTGGGAGAAGAAGTCAACTTTCTTCAATGTGTAACCTCTGATAAGTTACTCACGTTCCAGGAAGCACCCTCCGCTCATGCTCAGGCAAATAAACATAATTGAACTCACGCGGTTTTTAAAAGGGTATCAAAGCAGGAGGGGCTTGCTCCAAGGAAGAAGGGTTTCAGTGGTGGAGAGAAAAGTGTGATGAGGGATGAAAACTGAGCACGCACGTGTATCAAAGTGTTCAAAAGACAACACGTGAAAAAGTGCACTAAAATTCTCTTTATCTTGGTCACTGGGGTTTTTAGTTTTCTGTCTAAGTTTGATGTCCACCGGAAGTGCCTCACTTGCCTAACCATTGGAATCTGACTTCCAATGCTACAGAGCACAAATCATAAACGCAGCTAGTGCAAAGAAGAAAGGTGGTGAGTTTTCTCATTCGCGCCCCAGCTGAGGGTGCTCTGTATGACTCTTTAACATTCGCGCCCCAGCTGAGGGTGCTCTGTATTACTCTAACATTCACGCCCCAGCTGAGAGTGCTCTGTATGACTCTAACATTCACGCCCCAGCTGACGGTGCTCTGTATGACTCTAACATTCACGCCCCAGCTGAGGGTGCTCTGTATTACTCTAACATTCGCGCCCCAGCTGAGGGTGCTCTGTATTACTCTAACATTCACGCCCCAGCTGAGGGTGCTCTGTATTACTCTAACATTCACGCCCCAGCTGAGGGTGCTCTGTATTACTCTAACATTCACGCCCCAGCTGACGGTGCTCTGTATTACTCTAACATTCACGCCCCAGCTGACGGTGCTCTGTATTACTCTTTAACATAATGGAGAATGCTCTGCAGTCTTCTAGGAAGACCTATCAGGCTTTTATATAAAGCTGTGTTTAAGGGGTTGTGTTTACTGGTCGGGTCAGGTGCGCTTCATATAAAACAGACTGGCTGTTCTCTACATGACAACAAAGGTTATGTAGGAAAAATTGTGCTGCAGACTGCAAAGCTAATTGTGGCCAGCAGAGGACGCCAGAACACAAAGGATGGAAGGCAATAAAGCTTCCCTCCTGTCATAGGAGTCAATACAGGCTTGTTACCAGTTAAGTTCCATTAAACTACCTGCGGTATGAGACAACCCACAAAGTGTCTCTCTGACACTTCAGGCTTTTCTCTTCTGTCTAAAGACCTCCGTGTCCCGGTTTTATAAGTAGTAATTTACTTTAATGTCCTTAAGTAACTGCTTTCCTTTTACTCAGCCACGCGCCCATTTAATTTTGTTTAGGCATCTTTTTATTGTTGGGCAACTTTTCTTGTGCCCTGTTTCTACTTTTATTCCTTCTGCTATATTTTCATAGCATTTTGTACTTAACCTTACTGCTTTGTGGGATTTTTGGCTTGCATTTTTTATTCTCCTTACCCTTTTCTAATTTTGCATTGAAACAATCTCATTATTGAGATACTGTTTTTGCCTTTCTTTAAATATATTTTTAAGTTTTCTGCTTTCTTTTTCTCCCTAAAACACTGCTCTCAATTCTTTCTCTTTGTGTTTCATATACTCTTTTTCTGTTTTGTTTTGTTGCTTTTCTCTACCCCCTTCCCTCATTTTCTTGAGTTCTTATTTCCACATTATCCAAAGTAAGAGTTTAGATTATTTCCAGTTATGTGTACGTGGCAGTTAATGGGTGGGTATGTGTGCAATGAATGCAGGTGCACGTGGAGACCGCACATTGTAAAACTGCCTTCTAGAATTGATTTGTATCTTTAGATTAGTTCTGCTCTCAACCTTGATCAGGGATGCTCTTTCTGCGCTGGGAAGCGGTTATTGCAGAGATTCCTAACTGGCCATGAGAAAGAGTGACTGTTGGGTGCCCACACTGTGGAGTCATCTTTCCCTGCACCGCCGGGGTTCAGGTTATATGGAAGGGTGGTAGGAAGAATGGAAGAGCCAGTGGGTGGAAAGGAGGCTGTGAAATGCCTTCTTCTGCCTATGACACGGTTGGTACAAGAACGACCTCACAAGAGCCAGGGCTACCTGCACAGGATCAGGCCAACAGACAGCTCTAATGGGAATCGGTGGGCTACAAAAAACACAAGCATTTATAAAGGAAGAGAGGACAGTAAGGTGGGAGAGGGCTGTGTTGGGGGTGTCTGGGAGGATGGGAGGGGGAGCTGGGGTAGTTATGATCAAGGTACGCTGTATGTATAGATGAAATTGTCAAGGAGCAAATTGTAGACGTTTAAAAATACATAAAAATTAAAAAGTAGCTGCTCACAACAAGATCCCCATGTAAACCTGGAAGAGAGCCAAAGCAACAGATAGCAAATTGAACAGAGAAACATGAAAACACAGAGCAACGTGCCTCTCCCCGAAACCCATTTCTCTTCAACTACCGAAATCCATAAAATGCCAGATGACTGCAGAAGTTCAGCCGCAGAATCATCTGAGTCGCCCAGGATGAAAAGCAAGCCTGTGAGTTCAGCCTGGCAACTCCCAGGAAGTCAGCAGCATGGAGGGGAAGTCAGCGACATGGAAAGAAGCCAGCAATGGGACTTCCAAGTCAGCAAAATGGAAGAGAACCGCAGGAAGGAGCCAAGACTGAAGCAGAGCAAACAGGTAGCTAGGGTTAGACAACGGACAGGGGAATGAATCCAATTTCAAACAGTGCCAGTCACCATCAAGAACCAGCTGAAAAAGAATACCAGGAAACCAGGAACAGAGAGAGCATTTAAGGTTTTAAGGGAAAACTTCTGACTCATCTAGGCGTCAGAATAGCATCCTATCCCTGACCAGAGAACTTGAGATAATCTATCTAAGTCCTGGAACGTAACTACCAACCGTGATTGCTATGTTCAGAAAAGTTCTCTTTGAAAAAAAATCAATGAAATCATTGGGATTTATAATTTAGCAGAACTGGTAGTTCATGACAACCAGTTAATCACTATAGAGGATACTTAAAGGAACACTGTACATAAATTCTGTGTATATATTTAAAGGGACAGATACACAAAGGAGGGCTGATAAGAATCCATAATGCCCACCACAATGAGTGGTGCCCACAACAATTATGTTATTGGGTAACGCCAATAAAGAGAAGAAAGGAGCCAGGCTCTGGCCCCACACACCTTAAATCCCAGCACAGGAAGGCAGAAGCAGGTGGATTTCTGAGTTCAAGGTCAGCCTACAGAGTGAGTTCCAGGACCTCCAGAGCTACACAGAGAAACCCTGTCTTGGGGTGGGGATAACATATAGAGCAGCATACCTCTCTCAACCACAACCCTAAGTGTGAATGTCCTCAACTCACCAGCTACGCAGGCCTAAACTGGCCAAATGGAGCAAATATAAGATCCAGCCATCGATTGTCTCCAAGGTGCACCAGTCACTGGCAAGAACACAGGCAGAGTCTAAGGATAGGAGGCCGACTACCCAGTGAATGAAGACAAAACCAAGCTGCCATGGCTATTCTAGTACCCCATAAAGCAGACTTTAAAATAAATCCAGAAAAGGTAATGCAGGCCACTGAATGTGACTCATGAACTGGGCTGCGGAGATGCTCAACTGTTAAGGTACTTGCCACTTCAGTAAGAGGTCCAAAGATCCCCAGCATGTGTATAAATTCTGGACGGACCCAGAAGGTTTACTGTAATCCCAGTCTGGGAAGGAGGAGGTGGGATCCCTAGAGTAAGCTGGCTAGTGAGAATAGCCAGTTTTGGCATATTCTTGATTTGATTGAGAGATCCAACCTCCAAGAATAAGGTGGAAGAACAATTGAGGTACAACCCTGTCATCAATCTCAGATGTATATACACGCACACACTCTCTCACACTCACATGCACACACACACTCACACACATTCATGCCCTTATCTTTGTCCACATACATGGCATCGTGCACATACACATGGACATGAAAAGAGGATGAGACACAAATAACATGTGTACTCTGTGGTTTGAATAAGAATGGCTCCCATAGGCTCATAGATTTGAAAGCTTGGTCCCCAGCAGGAGCTCTCTGATGAGATTAGAAGGATTAGAACAGCTGAGGCCGGAGCCAGCTCTCCTGCCTGCTGCAGGGGGTGAGGGGGAGAAGGGGAAGGCACAGGCTCTTGTGGCAGGACGAGGACACCACCGCAGACTGAATTTGCGACTCTTCTTCTAGGTTGAAACCTTGAAGAGCATTGACAATAGCTCACTCTTAGAACGTTTGGTGGAATTCAGTCATAAACCCATCCGATCCACAGAGCCACAGGGGCTCCTTCAAGCTGCTTCCAGCCTGTTATGGATCTATGTTTGGGTCATTTGTATCTTCTAGACTTTATTTAAGTAGGTCATGTGTGTCTGTTCATTCTACATTTCCAAGGAATTACCTAATGGTCCTATGGATTCTATTGGAATCTGTTGGGATCTCTCCTTTTATGCTTCTAATTCTATTAATTTGGGTCCTTTATTTTGTCTAGTTTGGCTAGGTTTATCTTCTTAAAGAACAAACTCTCATTTGATTGATGTTATTTATTGTTCTTTACTGTCTGTTCATTAATACCTTTCTGACCCTTATTTCTTATTGCCTCCCCCTGCTTTGGGGTTTAGCTTGCTCTTGTTTCCCTAAGGCCTTGGGCCCATCATTCTGCCACTTTGAGAACTCTCTGAGATGCTCACGGACGCACTCAGCTGCATACTTTGCTCTTACTGTCTTACCTGCGTCCCCAGTGTTTAGGAAGTTGTATGCTAGTTTTCATTTGATTCTAGGAGTATTTCATTTCCTTCATGGCTTCTTCACGACTCACTCCCGTTCATTTGGAACTGGGTCACTCAGTGTAGTTTCTCTTGCCATTGCTGTCTAGCTTTAGTCGTCTATGTTCCTATAAAACAGGAAGTGATATCCAATATCCATTCTTTTTTTATTAAGACGTGCTTTGGGGCCTAGAATGTGGTCTGTTTTAAGGATGAAAATAATGTTAATTCCTTTTGTATTGGATAGAATGTTCTCCACACACTCTCTTAAGTTTGATTTTTTGGGATAGTTTATATCTGAGTTTCTTTGTTGTACTGAGTTTGAATAACCCACATAGAGATAAAATTTGGGTACTGAAGTCACTAATTATTATTTTATCAGGTTGGACCAATGGGTTGCCCAGAAGGATGTATATTCATTTATGTGCTTGATGGAATATTCTGTATACATATATTAAATTTATTTGTTTGATAGTGTAAAATTCTAGAGTTTGTTGCTTGTTAATTTTGAGTTTAGATGACTTATCTCAAGATGAGTGGAGTATTTAAATCTCCTACATTTTGTATTTGTTTTTTTTTTAAATTGGGAGCCACAATATTTGGTAGATAGATGTCTTAGTCACTGTTCTAGTGCTATGAAGAGAGACTACTACATACTGACAGTAGCTAAAATGTGTATCTCTCAAAGAGAAACGGGAAGTATTCCCAAAATGTAACTGAGAAAATTTCTTCAAAATATTGATAAAAATAGCGTCATGTTTCAACTTCTAAGAAAACAATGGAACAATGGAATCCTGGTTTACTGAGGTTCCAGACCTTAGAAAGGGGAACTACAATAAAAAGATAGTTTCAGTGTACTCATCAGAAAGATAGTTGTTTCATTTTTTTAAATTCAAAATACTAGAATACTTTAACCTTGTTTAAGAGACTTTTCCTCCAGAAATGTATCTAACAGATTAATTGTCAGAAATACTGATGTTCCAAAACTTAGTCTCCATATATAATAATTAAATTTCAGTAGTATAAATTATTTTTTCTTAAAAGTGAATAAAAGAATACTTTTGATTTTTAAATGTATGTAACTATTTGTTCTTAATGTACCCAAGTCAGCAAAGCTTAAGAAGTCTGTGACTGGATACCAGAGAGAGAATAAATAAAAGGGGGCAGATAAGTAGTTTAGTCAAGCAAACACATTTTTATTTAAAACATCATTGAGAGTTCTCTACATATTTATAGATTGATATCATTTCCCCCTCTGACTCCAACCTGTCCCCCACTCCCTCTCTAACTCATGATTTCTCCCTCTTTAATTGTGTGCCTCAGACATACACATGCACACACACACACACACAGAGACACGCACACACTGCCGAGTCCACTTAGCTTGGCTTGTATATGCATGTCTAGTCTGACTCTGAGATCAGATAACCCATCAGGAAGCTGCTGTGATTCTCCTCTAACAACTAAAAGTTGTCTATAGGTCTAGAGTCCTTCATCAGGGCGTGGGGCCCTGTGAGATTCCCCCATCCTTGCTGGCATGCCAGTTGGTATTGTCATTATAAAAGTCTTGTTTAAGCAACCATATTGCTTAGAGGCGATGGGCCCAGCTTCTCTGTCACACGTAGAAAGCACTCTGGAACAGCAGACACCTGCCTCTGTCTCCTCAGCCTTCCACCCCTCCCCTCACAGTGTTCCCTGAGCCGTACAAATCCAAGGGCCATGCTAGAGCTGTGTCTTTTGGCATTGGGCACCCACGGTCAGGTCTCTGCATTTGGCCAGGTGTGGATTTTTGCAATCAGTTCCATCTGTTTCCGGAGGAATATTCTTCTAGGAGAGGGAGAGCTGTATTTACCTGCAAATGTCAGGAAACCATCAGAAGGATTTTACTGTACTTCCAGTTTTAACCATACATTATACCAGAACTTAACATAAATTATAATAATTGACCTCATAAAACCCCCTGAAATGGCTCTTATCTTCAGTATTGTATAGATGAAGAAACAAATTTAGATAGATTAGGTAAACTACCCCAAATCTCTAGATAGTTATCCCATAAGCCAAATATTTAATCCCAAAAACAATATGCAAACTCCAAGCATCTTTATACAAAGATCACTACTGGATGATCTTGATCACCGTCTGTACCCTGACCCCACTAACTTGGTAGCAAACTAATATTGTTGAGTTTTTCCTAGCAGACTGCTGCTCCATTCCCCGGGTACTGCTGGTGAAGCAGTTACCCATGATGATGCTCAGAGAATGTTCTAGAATGACCAGAACCATCCTGGTAGGAAGTTCTATCTCATCACTAGGAAGTTATACCTCCCTCTCCCCAATCGGTCAATGGCAGAGGAATCCCTTGACTCAATTCTGGATGACTCTATGCTATGCTTCATAGTTTGGTAAACATTGTCCTTTTCCTGCAAATGTGCCTTTACTTAGCTCATTTCCCTCCCTGTCTTGCAGCTTCCAGTCCTTACAGATTTTGATTTGTTTTGTTTCTTTTTGGTTTTTTTTATTACTTTATAAATAACACCAATCAAAATTTCCAGTTCCTCCTCTCCTCCCACTTCCCTCCCACTCCCCCACACAACCTTCCCCCACCCCTCTCCAGTTTTAAGAGAAGTCAGGGTACCCTGCCCTGTGGGAAGTTCAAGGCCCTCCCTGCTAAGTCCAGGCTTAGGAAGGTATGCACCCAAAGAGAATAAGATCCTGAAAAAGCCACTACATGCAGTAGATGTTTTGTTTCTTTTTGAGTAGAAGGAGTGAGATTTGGGTAGACAGGTGTGTCCTGACCTGTAGGACCCTGTGTGTGACTAATAGTATCAGCCAATCTGGGCATGGCTTGATGTATAGAAAAACGAGATCAAAACTGAATTAAGAATAAGATGAATCACTTTAATAGAAAGACAATATCTCTTGCATTTTACCTTGTTAATGACTTTTTCTTGGCAATTATTGAACTGAAGGGGGCAAGGCAATATGAGGCATATACAGTAGAAATTCTTCAGTTCTGCCCCAAAGGAACCCTCAGCAATTGGTTTGCAATCTTTAGAAATCTACTGGATTTGAGCTATTTCTGCCTCCTGGAGACAGCACTATGGGGCCATCACTATGACCCCAGCTAAAGGCTAGAGATCAAACAACACAAAGATATCTTACAGTGATCCATTGAGCCTATGGACCCACCTGGGATAATTCCTGTGCTTCCAAATAGTTCATCGACCCTTAGAATGAGCAATAAGAATGTAAAGCACAAAGAGTATGACTTAATGCTGAAATGTTGAACTTTTTTCTTCTTAGTATGGTCGTGAAGGCAAAGCTGTCTCTATTTTTATTAGGAAATATGTAGAGGTCATAGGTTATAGACTTTGAAATAAGGCAAAAAAAATAAAAGGCATAGATTTGAAAAGATAAAAGCAAAATTGTGTTTATGTGTAGATGAGACAATTATATGGTAAATCAAAATAATTTATAAATAAAATAAAAACTAAGACGAGGTTTCAAGTAGCCAGAACAATTTCGCAAGGGAAGTAAGTGTTCAAGAACTTATATTTCCAGATTCAAGATTTTCAAGTATTGTAGTTTCAATAGGGAAATGGTAGTTCTTTAGATAAATGATCCCAGGAAACACTGTTTGGTGAGTGATATCCATATGCAAGAATAAAAGGTAGAACTAACTTGGAAATCAGCAGTTTGAAAGACTGTACAAGATCTATATTTTGTTAGAGCATATTTAACATATATATATACACACATACACATATATGTATATACACATATATATTCTCAATAGCTAACTTCTGTCAAAGTATCAGCTGATATTTTACTGAATTTATTTTTAGTTTGCCCAGATGAGATCTTTGGTTTTCTGAGAAATTTATCAAATAAAGCTATAGACATTACTGATAATGAGATTCAATGTTCCTTGTAAAGTAATCCATGCCACAAGTTTATATTTTCATAACAGAAAAATAGATTCTCCACATGTTTATTTGTTTCTTATTTTATCAAAACTGGAAATATTTAGTCCATTATATTTCTTATTTTAGGTGGACTAAAAATGAGCTCATTATTATTTCTATGTAAATTTAAATTTGGGAAATTTCCATATGTTTCCTAAAATCACTTATTTAATTTTATTTTGTGTATGAGTGCTTGTTTATATGCATGTATGTGCATTGCATTCATGCCTGGAGTCCACGAAGTCCAGAAAAGTGTGTTGGATAAGTAGGAATTAGAGTTATAATTCTGAGTCACTATGTGGGAGCTGAGAAGCAAACCCTGGTCCTCTGCAAGAGCGATAAGCATTCTGCCCCATGGAACCATCATCTCTTCAACCTCTTCATGTGTTTTCTTTCTTCATACTCAAGGCTACACTGAGAAACCCCACCTCGAAAAACAAAAGCAAGCAAACAAATAGCAATCAATCCTAGGTTCTGTTCATAGGTAATTTTTGATTTTTCCAGACAAAGTTTCTCTGTGTAACAGCTCCGACTGTCCTGGAACTCACTCTGTAGACCAGGCTGATCTCGAACTCACAGAGATCTGCCTGCCTCTGCCTCCCTAGTGCTGGGATTAAAGGTGTGCACCACCACTGCCCGGCTCGTAGATAACTTTGGCAATGTTTCGTGCTCCAATTTCCTTCTCTCCAGCCTCTTTCATTAAACCAGAAGTCACATCTGACCACACAGAATTGTTTCTCTGTAGCTTTAGGGAAATCTTTAGTAATAGAAATTCATAACTGGTGTTCTATGAGACTGGGCACATAACTACACAGTCTCTGCGCTCATGATGTAATAATTCATCAGTGCTGAGGAAACGCAACGATGAAATAGTCACAGCGAAGGGAAATCCATTTCCCTGGAAACAACTTGATGAACACAATTAGTCTCCCATCTGCCATGGCAGCATTCCCTTCAGGAAAGAACACAGATGGGCTCGGCCCTGCAAGATGAGCCTGGGGTAGAAATGGGCCGGAAGAGGAAGTGTGAGACAGAGTTCAAGGGTAATGCAAATCTGTTTTCTTTTTCCCTCCTTTATTTGCAGGAGGAGTTTGCTCTGTGGTCCAGGCTGACCTCTTGCCTGTTAAAACTGTTATGTTTTGATGATTAAAGTAAATATCTGATCTACTATATTCCCCATTTGGGGTTGAAAATTAACTCAGTCTAATTATTATTTTAATTAAAAATTAGGAAAGTTTGTTTTGATCTCTTTTTTCTTAAGAAATTTTATTTATTGTTATTATTTTGATTTATTTTCTGAGACAGGGTCTCACTCTGTGACACTGGCTGGCCTGAAACTTGCTATCTAGCCAATGCTCACTTCAGACTCATGACTTCAATAGCCAATTCTGGAATTAGAGGTGTTGAATCACTGTCTTAGTTAGAGTTTCAGTTGCTGTGAAGAGACGCCATGATCATGATAATTCTTATAAAAGAAAATACTTACTTGGGCAGGCTCACAGTTCAGAGCTTTAGTCCATTATCATCATGGTGGGACATGGGGGCATGCAGGCAGATATGGTGCTGGAGAAGGAGCTGAGAGTTCTACATCTTGTACAGGCAACAGGAAGTGAACTGAGACACTGGATGGTATCTTGAGCATAGAAGACCTCAAACCCAGAGAACCTAGACAACAAAGAGAACCCTAAGAGAGACATGCATGGATCTATGTATAGAAAGGAGAAAAAGGCAAGATCTCCTGAGTAAATTGGGATCATGGGGGTCCCCCTCCATGGCCTCTGCATCAGCTCCTCCCTCCAGGATCCCGCCCTGTTTGAATGTTTGTACTGACTTCTTCCAATATCTGGAAATATAAGCCAAATAAACACTTTACTTTCCAACTTGCTTTTTGGCCATGTTGTTTCATTGCAGCAATAGAAACCCTAACTAAAACACACCCTTACATATTAGATTAAAATCAGATCAAATAACTTTTTAAAAAGGATATCAAAACAGAAATTCAAGTAAATAAATAAGCATAATAAATACTGGAGAATCTTCTGAAGAAACTAGATGGCCACAAAGAGCAAGCAATAAAAACTGAATAATTAGTATATAATAGGGTTATACACTTAGGGTATATAGTAAATTGCTGAAATTAACACCACCACACCCCTCCACACACACTAAACCCAATGACCTATCAAGAAGAAATTAATCTCTCTCAGACACTGTAGAAACAGCAGTATGTGCAGGTTAGTCTATGACTCAGAATATAATGTCACCCACGGACCACATCCCTTCCTGTCTTGACACTTCCCATTCCCTAGGGCATTGTCCTCATCAGCAGTGTGGAAGCTGGGTCACCAGCCTCATCGTCATTTTAGCTCTCGGGAGTGACAGAAAGGAAGTAGCTAGTGGGTGTATCTATCTAAGAAGAAAGGGGCAGTGAAATTGCACACATTGGAAGATTATTTGAAGAGACAGTCTAGCTAAGTGGCCAAGTACGTTTCTTCCTGGCATGAAGGAATAGGAAGGTCGAGTTATGAAGAGCAAGCAGAAGAAACTGGATCCCCGAAAACAGTGGGTAGTCTCTTCTGTAGTCCCAGGAAAAACAAGTAACTCACTGGCTAACTGCCCCATGCATAGTGGATTTAAATGGGCTTGTGTGAGCCTAATCCCTCAAAGCTGCTGAAGTCAAAACTACAGCTCTGATCTTAAGGGAACAGCGATAGATAGGTTATTCTGGAGCCATTTGAGTGATCATAGCCCAGGAAGACAGACTTAGGTTACCCCAGTTCCATGACCCAACATGGAAGTAGTTTCATGAAGTTGTATAGTTTTGCTGACAGAGTGACATTCCTGGAGAAATTAGTTTCTTGAAGACCATTGTTTCAATAGTCTGGTAGCCAAAAGGAAAGGGGTACAAAGTGTCTTTCTTTAGAAAATTATAGTTCCTGCCAAATAGTTATAATTATTAATTCTGTCTCAGATCTCTGAAAATAATCTTATGTCTGAAATAAATATTGTAAACAGAATACAAGCAGCAGCCACAATAACTTGCATAAGAACCATTTCTCTATAATACTGTAGCTGCCATTACTTCTGAAATGAGTTGCACAAGTGACTATTCTGTTGTTGACATTAAGATGAGGTCTCACTATGAAGCCTAGGTTGGCCTCAAACTCATAATTCTCCCTCTTTGAACTCCCAAGGGATGGCACTATAAGCAAGCACTACCATCCCAAGTGTGACTTCAGCTTGATGTTGATCTTCCTTCTTGTCTCTGAGTAATAGGCTCCAAAGACTCCACTGATCAACCATCTTGTTGTCCGAACTTGCCTGCTCCTCACCACCACTTTACAGTCTGTCCTTGTTGGTCTGACTAGATTCTGCAGTGCAGAGATGTAGAAATAACAGATGTAAAGGAGTTGGTGTCGATCAGACCCTTTAGGATGAATTTTATGTAGCCGAGAGACATAAAGGAATCTCAACAGGAACAGCTATAAAGCTTTGCAAAAACACAAGCAACAAGAGGAAATATTTAAATAAAATTAGTTTGAAAACTAAATACTTGTTTACAGATATACTTGCTTGGTAAACAATGTCTAATGTTTGAATTTTCAGGAGGTCCTGCTGGGACTTCACAGTGTTAGGGATGTCTAATTACCTTTGCCTAACGAGAATGGCCATGGTACAATTAGGAACACATAGAATAGTTGGTGTCTATAGTAATTCCTGTTTGGAGAACCCCAGCTTGGTAAAGTATTCTCCAAAGTTTTGCACCTGACAAAACTTATGCAATATGAAGGAAGCACAAATACATTTAGCATATCGAGGGGCCAGCACTAATTGGCACCGTTATGCAGATGAATGACACAGAAGTGCTTCACATATTAATTTAGCTTGGACTTTTGAAGGGAAATTTAGAATCTTGATCCCAGTAGGGCAATAGGTCAATAGCACTGACCAAAACTAAAATGGTCAAACTTGTACAAATTAAAAAATAGCACAGGCAAATTACTTTTGTGAGGTACAAGTCCATCTGCGGCACATAGTAATGTTTATTTAATTGAGGCAAACACATGTGAGCCAGTGTCTCTGCAGCAGGACTTCCCAAATGGCACGGCTGTCTTTTCTTTAAATCAGAATAGTACTAATTAAAAATAGTAGAACTGTCAAAAGAATTTCACTGGCCATGGTACATTGTATATAAATGAGATTATGTAATGATCACTTGGCCTGTATTAAACTTATGTGACTTTACCTTTGCAAACTTATGCATAAACTTCAGATGTAGCTATACACATTTCTGATCAGACGGGTATTAAATGTATTAAACTTTCTTTAAATATTTGCTCATAAAATGGTCATCTAAAATGCTTTAGCATAGACATATGCTTAAAAATATTTTGTTTTACTTTGGTAAGATGGTTTCTAAGAAGCCCAAAGTCTGAGAAGTCCAGCAGAAGACACAAATGATTATCTTAAGAAAGCATAACATCTTGGTAATTCCACAAGCACATACTGATCAAATTCAGTATTAAAATATCCAGTTTGGGGACAGTAAGATGGTTCATCAGGTAAAGACATCTGCTTCCAATTCTGATGACCTGAGTTTGATCTCTGGGACCTACATAGTGGAAGGAGAGAACAGACCCCTGGAAGTTGGCCTCTGACCTCTACATACATGGCCATGGCATGCACAAACCCCACACACATACAGATACATGAAAAAAGGAAATAGTTAAAAATTGACATTTCTGTTATCTGCCATTGTAGTTAGGCCTACCTTCTGTGAAGTTTTTTGCTACCTGTGTTTCTTTAGTCTCTAATGCTATATTTAACAGTTAAATTCCTGCATTTTACCCATTTTTTTAAATAAAGATAGAAAAAGGTGAACAGGGGCAACAGCTCCTACATAATAATGGAGTCCAAAAACCATCTTCACAACACACACACATGCACACACACACATGCACACACGGACATATACATTCAAAGTCTGCATGCTACCAGCAGTAATTTTATCATACAGTAAATTTTTAAAAATTCAAAAATGAGTGTTGAGAGGTTAGCTAATGAGTGGTTTCTGGACACTAAATGGAGATTAAATTTACCCTATGCTGCTTAAACACAAGACACAAACACAATAACATTAATTCAGGGTGAGCTTCTAGATGAACTTAGAGAAGCTTATGGAAGCCTCATCAGCTAGAATTCTATCTCTGGGGCCACCGGGATAGCACAGACAATGCGTTCCATGCTTAACAAATCCAGAACAGAGATCTCAGTTGTTACTCTGTCTCTATTTAAGGCACAGACCCTTCATGGTTCAGCAAAGCCACGTGACAGATAGACTTCTGCCTTCCGTGTTGCAGGAAAAGTGCTGGAAGGGCGCAACAGAAATCAGCATTTCCTCGAGTTTCAAATTGACAACTGTGTGGTTAAACACCCTACAGAAAAGCTCAGAGTGGCCAAAATGTGGCTTTGCCGCCTTAGGGAGAGAAGTCAAGCACTTCCTTGCCCAAGATTGAATTGTCCACTTCTCGTTCTGTGTCTTCCATCTGTCTGTAGTGTATGGCTCCAGGTCTATCTGTGACTTGCCTGCTGTAGGAGTCTATGGCTGCCTAATGTTGTCTTGTGAATCTGTACCTGGCAAAGGACTTTGTTCTTTCTTTTGTTGGTTTTCTCTTTCATTGATAGCACAGAAAACATCCTGTGTGTGAAGGAGTGGGGATACTTTGCAGAAAATCCTTAACAGGCTTTTCCAGAGGATGAGACATCAGAGTCTCTACTGCCCCCAGCGGACCAGTGAGAAGCAGTGCTGCAAACGTCATTGCACATGGACTCTCCACACTGCCCTCGACGTGCATGGGGATGTTTGCTTTATAGGGTCGCTTTTGGCCTGTCTGCTATTTTCAGCAAATGATTATCATTGTACACATATGGTCACACATACATTGCTCTCTAAACTATGAGCCTGGAATAGTGACACATCTTCCAACCCAGCACTTGAGAGTCAAAGGAAGGCAGATCTTTGTAATTTGATGCCAGGCTGTTCTACATAGCCAGTTCTAGGCGAGCCAGGGCTACATAGAGAGACCCTGTCTCAAAAAGACAAAACAAAGCTGTGCATTAGCTTAAATTGTAAATGCTGATCACTTGGGAAAACCCAAGGCAAGTAAGGTTGGTTGTTCCTTACTTGTTCTCTGAAAGGTGGTTGAACAAACAGTCTGATTACACAGCTTGTTTGCAGCCTTAAGTCTTAAGTCACCTCAAGGTGTATTATTAACTCTGGTCGTGAGCTCCAGTAAAAGCTATAGTCTCTTTGAATGTAGGAGATGTTTTCATAAAGGTTTATTGACACAGACACCTGTCGTACAAATGGTATAACAGTGTGGACAGTTCCTCGGAGTCCCAAAGTTCAGGAAAATCTCCAGGCCAGAAGTAAAGCAAAAGCTTAAGAGGAACTTATAAAACTCAAACCTTCTCGAGGATCTAAAATAAAGTTGAAATACTCATTTCTCTGCTTCAGTCAGAAAGTAGCTGATGCTGAGACCAGAAGAGGAGAAAGAGTCCCTGGAACACAGTGACTCCAGAGGTTGCTTGAGACTGTTCATTCTTCCTCTCCATCCATGAACAACTTGCTGTGAAGTGACCGACACCTAGAATGGGCCTTTCTTCCTGGCCACAGCTCACGAGGATTGTCGCCAGGGGGTTCCAACTTCACTTTCCGTCTAGGTGCGACCTTAAAGCTAAAATGGATTCCTTCTAGGTAGCACATGTCTGGAGTCTTTCTTTATCCACTTGTTTTAGTCGGAGTTCTCAAGAGGAACAGAACTTATAGAATCGATATGTGGAGAAAAGGGGGACGTATTAGAGTTGCTTGTAGGCCACTAACCTAATTTACAAGTCTAGCTAATCCAGTAATGGCTGCTTATAAAATGAAAGTTCAAAAATCCAATAGTTTTTCAGGCTCTGAATGTCTCAGCTGGTCTTCAGTATATTCCCAGGTCCTGAAGAAGTGGGCTATAATGCCAGTGAAGGAATGGACTTGCTAACTAGGGCAAGAGCAATCAGGCAAAGAGAGAGAGAGAGATTTCTTCTATGTCCCCTATATAGGTTGCCTGCAGAAGCTGTGGCCCAGGTTAAAAGTATTTAATTTAATTATTAAATAATTTAATTAAAAAAAAGAGAAATCCCTCACAGGTGTACCCATCTGCTTGGGTTTTAGTTAACTCCAGATGTAGTCAAACTGACAACCAAGAATAGCCCCCACACCATTCAACCACTCTCTTTGCTTGCTTGTGCCAAAGTTTTATGTACCCATGCTGGCCTCAAACTCTCTACAAATCTGAGGCTGAACTGCAACTCCTGATCTTCCTGACTCTCTTCCTCCTAAGTGTCAGGGTTACAAGCATGTGCTACCAAGCCAGGCTCACTATGACTTTAGATTGAAGAGCTTAATCCATTTACATTCATGATTTTAACGACTGGTAGATAAGAACGTTTACCATTCAGTTATTGCAAAGTTCTTACTTTTGTGGAGGGTTTTGTTTTTTTTTTTGTTTTTTTGTTCGGAGCATTTTCTTCTTCTTTTTTTTTTAAAGGCACTGATATTTTTTATTAAAAAAATAGAAATTTAGAAATAAAAGACAATTCTTAGAATGAGGTGTTCTAAGTTTGTGCCATATTCTACAGAGTTGAAGAAGCTGCCTCTGAGGATGAGGTTAGGACCCCAGTCTCTGCTGGCTTTTCTGTTGCCTCCTGACCACCACAAAGCTTTCCTGCCTCACACAGGTCCAAAGCATCAGAGAGCAGCTAGGCTGTGGACTGAAACCTCCAAAGCTGTGAGCCAAAACAAAACTTTCTCTTTTTCAGTTGATCACCTCTGGGTATTTGCTGAGAGAAGGCTGACTGACATAGGTGGAAGCCCGTGAAAGAGTCAGGAAGGCAGAGGGGAGAGGTCCAAAACTGATTTCCAGAAATAGTGAAATAAGGGAATGGGATAGTTTAACTTTTAAAATGACAATGGTTATGTATTTCCCCCCAGAACTGAATGATGTATAGTTTCTCAAAATGGAAAGCAAATATCCCAAGTACTAAAGAGACTAAGTAATAACAAATGTACCCATGTATACCTGTAGTAAAATTGCAGAACAGCAAAAGCAAGCCAGGCAGGATGGTACATTCTTGTAATCAGAAGGCTGACCTTGTGATCATGAGTTCAAGGCTAGCCTGAGCTACGTGGTGAGACCTTATGTCAAAACAAAACAAAAAGCTCTCAGAGAGAAGAGGCAAACCATAATTTACAATGAAGTAACAGAGCAACAGCATTGGAGTGTAGGAAGTATAAATAATTTGCCCAAGTTAGTCATTTAAAATGGCAGGCAAAGATTCAAACACAGAACTGTCTCTCTCTTGAGAGTCTGTATTCTATTTTTTTTCTCTGCTCCCCTCCCTGCCACACCCCTCCCTCCCTCAACCCTCTCCCAAGGTCCCCATGCTCCCAATTTATTCAGGAGATCTTGTCTTTTTATACTTTCTACTTCCCACGTAGATTATATCTATGTAAGTCTCTCTTAGTGTCCATATTGTTGTCTCAATTCTCTGGGATTGTGGTTTGTAAGATGGTTTTCTTTGCCTTATATTTAAAAACCACCTATGAGTGAGTACATGTGATAATTGTCTTTCTGTGTCTGGGTTACTTCACTCAAAATAATGCTTTCTAGTTCCATCCATTTTCCTGCAAAATTTAGGTTGTCGTTATTTTTTTCTGCTATGTAGTACTCCATTGTGTAAATGTACCACATTTTTTTTATCCATTCTTCTATCGAGGGGCATTTAGGTTGTTTCCAGGTTCTGGCTATGACAAATAAAGCTTCTATGAACATAGTTGAGCACATGTCCTTGTGGCACGATTGAGCATCTTTTGGGTATATACCCAAAAGTGCTATTACTGGGTCTTGAGGAAGGTTGTTTCCTAATTTTCTGAGAAATCGCCACACTGACATTCATAGGGGTTGTACCAGCTTGCATTCCCACCAGCTACGCAGAAGTGTTCCCTTTTCTCCACAGCCTCTCCAGCATAAGTTGTCATCAGTGTTTTTGATCTTGGCCATTCTTACAGGTGTAAGATGGAATCTCAGAGTTGTTTTGATTTGCATTTCTCTGATGACTAAGGATGTTGAACATTTCCTTAAGTGTCTTTCTACCATTTTAGATTCCTCTGTTGAGAGTTCTCTGTTTAGGTCTGTGCTCCATTTTTTTTATTGGATTATGTGTTCTTTTGTTGTCCAATTTCTTGAGTTCCTTGTATATTTTAGAGATCAGACCTCTGTCTGATGTGGGATTAGTGAAGATCTTTTCCAATTCTGTAGGCTGGCGTTCTATCTTGTTGACAGTGTCCTTTGCTTTACAGAAGCTTTTCAGTTTCAGAAGGTCCCATTTATTAATTGTTTCTCTCAGTGTCTGTGCTGCTGGGGTTCTATTTAGGAAGTGGTTCCCTGTGCCAATGCGTTCAAGCGTACTTCCCACTTTCTCTTCTATAAGGTTCAGTGTGGCTGGCTTTATGTTGAGGTCTTTGATCCATTTGGACTTGA
>PVIU01028255.1:0-19235 GCA_004026605.1 Ondatra zibethicus | reverse complement strand
GTGGGAATATGGGGGAGAAAGTGATTGTGAGGCAGCTTCATCAAATAGCACAAAATAAAATCACCATAGATAAACAGGTTCAGAAATAATATGCAAGTGATATGTGCTGGACAGAAACTCAGTAGTCATTCTATAGAGTAGTTCACCATACTTTTGGTGTGTAATTGAGAGTCTTGGTTGTTCCCTTAAAAGTTATAGTACTCACTTCATTGTCTCCCCACTAGATGATATAAGCACTCCTTTAATCAGATGTTCCACAGCTTCATCTCTTCCCTAGTGTTCTTTAAAGAGATTTATTTAAATTATTGGTACTGCTAATAAGAGATACAGAACTTGATTGCTTCCAATACAATGTGATTTTCAAAAGTGGCAGAAAAAAATCCCTTCTCAACCTTTTTAGCTGAGATCAAGTGAAACAAAAAGGCCTGGGCATTATTAAAAATTTGAAAATGGTATGTAAAATTAATAAGTAGGAGGAAAATAAGGAAGGGTAAAAAAGAGATCGATATTTTTAAGATTAATTGTTAAGTTTATAGTGAAAGACCCCAACTGATTTTTCATAACGAACTGGATGAATTGGGTAATGGGACAGATTCTTCCTCCCCGCTCCCCTTCCCCACAGGGCAGGAGGGCTAGCAATTATCAGAACTGGTCACAGTCCTGGGCAGGAAGGCTAGCAATTATCAGAACTGGTCACAGTCCTGGGCAGGAAGGCTAGTAATTATCAGAACTGGTCACATTCTTCTAAACAGATGATTATCAGAACCGGTCATAGTGAATGATTACCAGAGTCTAAACTGAGTCACAATGGAACAGGCAGCTTGTCACGTATTCAAGGTTTTTCTGGGAATAGGCTGAACTACGTTAATTTCATTCTGGGTTGAATATCTAGACCAATCCCAATTGTACCCGTACCCCATATTATAATTTATGTAAAACTTGTGGTTTTGTCTATAAAAACTTGCTAGCATGGATACTCGGGGTGCTTGGCTATCCCGAAGCTGGGCACCCGCTTGCGCAAATGTAAATCGTGAATTAAACCTCATGCTTTTGCATCTGACGGCCTGGTTATTGAGTCTGGGGGCTCCTCGGTGATAAGACCACTCTGAGGGTCTTTCAATAGATCTTACTGTAAAAACAGATTTGATATTATCTCACCAATTTCTGCTATTGTCCTATAAAAGATACTGTTACTTGTTTACAAACAATAACAATAAAATTTAGATTCTGAGACATTATTTGATGTGGATAATCAGTCCTTTAGTGATAGGGCAACAACTGAATCTTAGACTTTATAAATCTATATGGAGTAGAGAAAAGATAGAAGAGGATAGGGAGGGAACAGGGAGAAAAAAGAAAGGACTCTGTCCATCCCAGTTCTCAGGCTCTAATTGTGAAAAGCTGGGTTCTCTGTCAACATTAATAGTTTAGTTTTGCCTCTCTTGATTTCCTTGTTTCCCTACAAATGCTGTTTCTAAGAACATTTTTCCAAACACCTCTTGTACTGAAAACTTCAGACTCACCCAGGAAGCCAAACTTCTGATCACTGATACCAAGAACAACCCTAAAAGTTTAAACTCAAACCACCAGCTGATTGGAAAATAGGGTCACCCACCAATGTGGTAAAGGACCCTGACAAGCAATGCCATTGAAAAATCTTTCACTTGTACTTAATAGGAAGTACATCAGTGTAAGAAAATACATCAAAAGTACAACATTTCAGGCCTCTAATGACCCTGGAGGAAACTGCAGCCATAAAAGCTATTTATGATATAGAACTTAGATAGCTCTAATTTCAAGTAATAGACACATTTGATAAGAACCATAAAAGTCCAAGGTATATTAATTATTCCTAAAGGGTTTGTATACAACCTAAGAAAAACTTAATGATTGGGAAGGATTATAGTCCATGGTCATGACATAAAAGAAACTAGATTGAAGAAGTTGAAAGTCTTGAATTCCTAGACCCTCTCTCTGGAACACTTAGATATATGGAAGAATTCTTTTCCCATGATTAAAGACATGTGTTTCCTCAGCCTTTGATTGTAGACAATCTAATGTACTATGTATTGCTAGAAAACTAATTCTTCTTAGGCTAGTTCTGCATACCTGGTCAACAATAGGCATTAAGTGCAAACCTTATCTAGGGAAGTGCTCTGTCTTCCAACAGAGGGTATATACTATGTTATAAGGTGCACAAGACCTCATAGAGTATACCAGGATTCACAAAGCAAAATTATCGAAGAAACTTCCAATTTCTTAAGTAAAGAACACTTTCGCATGTCTCAAGTTAGCTTAGTTTCCCCTTTTGTCCCTCTAGGGAGAGGAAGACATTCAACATTGTTACCCAAGAGGAAATTGACTTGTATATACTTTCTAAAAATGATCATTAAGGTTATATGGAAAAAGAGCATCCTATATTGCTGTGTATTTTACACAACCACCCCCATACCCATAATGTCATTTGGTTGATGATTACCAGTAAACCTGGTCTTGGGCTAAGCTCACAGTGATTGCTTGCAGCACATGGGATTATCAAAGGACTTGGTCTTTGACAATTAGGGTTCATGTAATAAGGTGGATTCAATCAAGATAAGCTATATAAAAATCTCACATAACATGATTAAAAACTTTAACTTAAAGGCCAAACTTGATAAAAATTTATAATACCTAAGGTACTCATAAATCTCAGAACCTTCTAAGTAGTTTCAGATTGATAGACATAAAAGACACTCAGTCCTGTTCATTTTTTTAGAGCTTCTTGTATGCCATCATTGTTGATGATATGATGACTTTAATATTGTCTTGGCTGGGACAAGATATTTGAAAGAATATAATCATTTATAAATAATTACATTCAATTGTACAGTCATGAAAATGAATACTCCAGTACTAAGTTTCAGCAACTATAGTATTACAAACCTCTCCAAGCATTCATAGCAATCATACTATAATTGTAATACAGGGTGAATAGCTTTTATCCAATAAAAAAGTACCATATAATAATGAACACTATGTAATTATATTCTGATGAACTCACATTATCTGAAAAAACTGAATTAGAATTTGTTCTTCTGTTAACCTTTCTTTGTTTAAAGTTGGGTGAAAAGAGTCACAATTTATGATGAAAAAGAAGGGTAAGTTGTTGTTCAAACTGATATTACTATAAAATAATTCTTTTACTACCTACAAATAGAAAAAGAATTTCTATGAAGAAATGTTCAGTGAGCAAATTCTCACAGAATGAGGGCAAGTATTGCTTGGCAGTACCATTAATGAAATCATTTGGGTCATAAAAGCCTGTGATCCCAGGACTTGGGAGGCTGAAGCAACAGGATCTGTGTTCAAGGCCAGTTTGGGCCAGATGGCAAAATTCTGTCTCAAAAAAAAAATTCTTTCTTTCATGTAGAAGAAGCTGGCCACTGACCAAATTTTCTCTAAAACTCACAGGTTCCACAAATCATGCTCTGTTTATCCTTCAAATCATGTTTCAGGTCTACTTTTCCTTCTCTGCAGAGTTTATCCACCCCAAGGTTGCCTAAGAAAGATGAAACACTTAGTAGGTTTGTGATTGAAATTTTCTGCTTGAACTTTCCTTGTAGTATACACTGCACCATGCACTACAGCCCGTTCTCATTGGATAAACAGTTTAATAGTGTTTTATCAGCATCTCCAGAGGCCAGTGACCTTATCTCTTCCAACATACCACTCTCTTCCCTCTCTCTGTAAATTATTTTGTTTTTCAAATCACATCAGGAAGCCTTTACTCATACCTTAACTTTTATAAAAGAAACTACAATGTGAGATTGGCAATACTAAGGCTCAATTTTCCTGGTATTTTCTTCACAAATCAAACAAACCAAAGCAGAAAGCAACAAAATCACATAAGAGCACAACCAATTCCACTAACACATGAGTAATACTTTTAGTGATTTTGGGCTGTAGGTAAAACATAAATTGATACCATTACTGGAGGATGAGGCAAGGTGTGTAAAAGCAAATATAGATAGATCTTTTCAGTTCAAATATCACTTCTGGTTTCTTGTTCTATTTATATGCATATGAAATGATGAATGCACATTTATGTATTTAATGGACTTAGCAAATGAGTTGGAATTAATACAAATGCTTAATGAATATAAAAAGTTATAATTTCCCTACTTTTAATTGTCCCTAAGCGTGGAAAAGAATACTGTCTTTAATATAAAAGTGTTTATAACAAGAAAGTTCCCATTAAGAACCTCTGAAGGGATACTGAAGGAATTAATAAAATTATTTTTTGGAAGATTATGTTTTGATGAAGGGGAGGAGACTGGTAAAGCAACATAATAGTTGTCAGACATGGACAATCTCACACCAGAGATATTTCAGAATATCTGGAGGCCATTTTGTTTATTGCAAAGAGGGAAGGACTCCTATTAGTATCTAGCTGGCAGAGGGCAGAGCATAGAGCAGAATATTAAAGAGAACACCTCAACAAGGTGATACTCTATCACCAAGTTGGCATATTACTAAACGTAAAAGATATTAGAGTAGGGGCTGAAGAACTGGTTTACTGGATAAGAGTGTTGTACAAACATGAGAGCTGTTTGGTCAAAAGCATCACCTCAGCTGCCTAACACCCTTTTGTACAAAAAGTCCAGATTGTTTGGCAGGGGGGCTTCACCAGAGCTTCTGGAAGAAGCCCCATCCCCTGGAAGTTGCCTCAGTCCAAACGCCACCTCCAAGAAAGCCCAGTAAATAGTGACCCCTCCACAGAGAGGGTAAAGGAAGCCTGCCAAATGGTAAGCCCTCTCCAGGGAAGGTCAAGACCACTCCCACAGGCTATTTAAATTGCCCCCAGAAAATAAACACTTGGTCTTTGGGCTTCATGTGGTCTCCCCTTCTTTCTCTTTCCCTCTCCATGTTTTCACAGAGCCACCTGGGAGTATTGCATTAAACATAGGCATCTTTAATTCAGTTTGATTCAATCTGAATTATTTGCATTGGCAGAGAGGCAGAGAAAATACCTAACATTTGGAGGTTCTACCAGGAGGAGCCTGTTTTTCCCATGGGTCCAGGGCCATGTGTTGAAAAATGCCCTTCTCACGTGTGTTCTCCACCAGGCAAAGATCAGCTTCATCTCAGTGAGTTCCCCTTTTCAATACATATGCCTCTAGGATTCAGGGACTCATTTGTGCTTATTTTTGTCAAATTTGGGGCTTTCCATGGAAGTCACAATCATGCCAAATGCCTGATTCAAGCAAGCCAGGCCTTGCAGAGATGGGACTGAGTGGATAGAGATGTCTGCCACTCATTTCTCATGATCCCCCTGTTTTTGACTCAAAAGCCCTCTCTCTGTGGGTGCTTTGCAACAGGCGTGAGTCCCAAGATTTGGCATGGGTTTCTAAATGGTATCTTGAGATTCGAAGCTGGATCCTCAAATGCCCTTGGGTTGCCTTTTACAAAAAAATTCTTTTAAATTGGGGCTACCTATCTAACGCCTAACATAAAAACGAACAAGACCCCAAAAGCCCATGGTTTCTAGATGCATGATCCCACCCCCACTCCCATTTCCCACTCTCCTCCCTACTTCTCTAGCTGCTTGTTCTCTACAATGGATCTGGATCCCTCTTTCCTGTCCTTTCTAAAACTCTATAGGTGTTTCTTCTTTGTTTTTGTTCCCTTTTGCAGCGTTTGCTAATCTGGTCCTTAAGCTTTATGTCTATGTGAGTATGTATGTGCATTTTCACAGTATGCTTGCTTTATGTTTTCTGTGAGTACGTGTGTTTGATTTTACAGTATGCTTGTTTTATTTCTCTGAGTGTATATGTGCATGTTTTAAGATCTGTAAAACTTATAGCTACAGATTAAAACAGCTCAGGAAAAATACAAACATGTGGGTAACCCACATTTTGACCCCAACACCATCTTGGGTAAGAGTACCCACATGTGCTAGTATTCTTTGACTTCTTGAAGTATTCCTTTTAATCTTTTTACATTTACTATCATTGGTAAGGTGTAACTAATTGGATAAAATTCATGTCTAAATTTAGCTTATATGTGTAGTTTAAATATAACAGGTAATAGTACCCAATTCTCAAGTGCCTTTATAGATCTGAGAGTATGGCATTTAACAAAAGAGCTTCTAACACAGAGACATGCCAGCTCCCACAGCATCCTATAGCTCCTCCAAGAAGATATGTGGTTGCAAAAGACCTTCCACCTTGAGGCTTGCATTTGGATATGGCAAAGCAACACACACAGTAAAAAGTGGCCTTCTACCTCTTCAGATTCCTGGATGCCACTTGGAGAATCGATCTTCTCATCCTGCCAAGACAGGTAGACTAAATCTTTCCTCCACAGAAAGAATCTTTGGGCCTTTTGTACTCAGCAGCAAATGGCAAGCACTTTTTCTAAGGCTGGTGTTCTCAAAGGGCTAAGGAGAGACTCAGGATTGCCTGCGTAGATAAAAAAAAAAAGCTGTCTCATTTCTGCTCATTTATCTCTCTTAGATTTGTCTAATGACTTAAGGAACTGGTAGCTCATTATTTCATTTGTTAAGTTTCCTGCTAAAATACAGGCAGGTGTGCCTCTTCAACAGGCTTCATACCAGGACTAACAGGTTTCAAGTGTATCTTCAGAGGTTCAGAGTTTCCAATTCCTTTTAATTGTCTTCTGAAATGTTCATATCTTTTAGCCTAAAGGTATGACACCAAGACATAAATCTGTTCCAGTTGTCTTACAGATACATACAGGTTCCCAGGAAAAAGTTCTGCTGCTGTATCTACAATCAGGTCTGGTAAAAATTAACAGTCTCCAGAGCTTATTTTAACCTCACTCATTTTCAAGAATATTTTACAGGTTACTTCTGGTAGCTGGGCCAAGACCAACTTATATAGTGCTCTCCAAACAACGCCAACATCTGCACCAGCTCCTGGGACTTCACCACTGGTACCAAACCAACTCTCCTGGATCAAGGACACCTACCAACTAAAATCTGGTTTTATCTGCTATTGTGTCCCACTTATAAGCCAAGCCTCACCTGCACAACCAGGGCATTTCTCTGTCCCATTCTTTCTGGCAGTTAATGACTCTTCCCATGGCTAGTCCCATTCATAGGGCCAATAATAAAAATATATTTTTCTCCTAGCCACTTGCTTTCTCATCTTGATATGGGATTCCCCTCTGTATGCTGTGATTACCATTGATAAATAAAGGAACTGCTTTGGGCCTACAGCAGAGCTATAGGGAAACAGAGCTAGGCAGGGAAAACTAAATGGAATGCTGGGAGAAAAAAGGGCAGATTTAGAGAAAAGCCATGTAGCCCCACCAGAGACAGACTCAGTTGGAATCTTACTGGTAAACCACAGCCAGCTCACAGACTTGAGCTGATACCCCTTTATCCAAGGAATCTAAAATGCTTGGTTGAGGGGCTTCACCTCATTTTGCTCGCATCCCTTTATCCAAAAATCCTGGAATGTTTGGTTGAAAGCATCATTTCAGCTCCCTAATACCCCTTTGTACAAAAGGTCCAGATTGTTTAGCTGGGAGAATTCACCCCAGCTCCTGGCATAAGCCCCCTCCCCTGGAAGTTGCCTCAGTCCAAACTCCACCTCTGAGAAAGCCCACCAAACAATGACCCCTCCCCACTCACACAGGCTATTTAAACTGCCTCCCAGAGAATAAACATGTGGTCTCCAGGTTTTGCATGATCTCCCCTTCTCTCTTTTTCCCTCTCCATGTTTTCTTGGAGCCAACCAGGAGTATTGTATTAAACAGGGGCATCTTTAATTCAGTTTGGTTCAGTCTGATTCAATTATTTACCTTGGCAGAGAGGTTTATCTATGAGAAAATACCTAACATTAAACACTGACATAAAATGAGGAATGACTTTGTATGCCTGTAACCCCAATACTGGGGTAATGCATGAAACAATCCCACATCAGTTTGGAATTATTATTGATAAAAGTGTTATTTATTTGAGGGGGAAAAACTTACAGAACACCATCCTAGACAACAGCTTTCTACACAACCAGGAAAAGAGTCTAGTCACCAGAACTGGAGTCTGAAGGAGGAGAGCGAGAGGAGGGCTGCCGCTGCTTTTTAAAGCAAAAACAACCATGCCCCAGTGGGCTGGTATCTCAAAGGCTATTGGCTAAAGGAACAGAAGGAACCACTGCAGGACCTCCGTCTTTTGTTTAAGTAAGAGAGTTCTAAACCTACTACAAAATTATATACAATAAGAACAAATATCCTATTGTAACTAGCTTAAGTTTTGTATAATAAATAATTTGGCCAAGCCATGAGAGAAAAATAACTACATTTGTCCAGTCTTCAACCCCATCGAAGATCTGAGAAGGGAAATAAAGTTACCTGAGTAATTAGGAAGTGCAATCAAACAACTTCCAAAACATGCAGCAAATCACAGAGACAACTGGCTACCTGGTCAATCACCCAAAGTCACATTTGAGATGTTGAAGCAACCAACTTTGGCTAAGGCCTAGAATAATTGACAGATTATTTTTAAAGGCAAGAAATTTTTTCCAAACTGTCTTATCCTCTCTTGGCATGATTTGACAGTTCTGCTTATCCATTTCTGGATACTATATGTTTTGTCAGTAGTTGAGGTATGGGCAGTTCCTTGCCCAGAGGCCAGTTTTGCCAAGAAGAAGACAAGCTCCAAGTGGAGTGTCTTTCGTGCTCAACAATCTCTCGGGAATAAATCGGTGTTGCGAGGAATGATTGTGTCTCATTACCACAGAACTCTAAGTTAGATTAAATGCCATTTTCTACAGTTCTTTGAAGAGGTTGAAGATTATCTATTTACACAGTATATAATCTCTATGTATCTAAAGAACCTGATTAGTCTAACTATAAATATGACAAACACATATGACTATTGATCTACAATTCTTAATACCAATCTAACTTAAAGACTAAGACAATAAACAACCGTGAAATAAATGAGAACAATGATCTCCAAATGTAAACAATGTATAAGTATCTTAATCAGAGGTAGAAATGTACACTGCAATATGGTAAATATATATATACACATATATATAATGTTTTAAACAGAGGTGGAAGCATGCATGCATAAAATATTCAATATTATTTAACTTTGTATCCAATGTAATTGTCTATAAACATTAACTCACAAATACCAATCTATTATGGAGAGATGGCTCAGTGGTTAAGAGCATTGACTGTTCTTCCAGAGGACCTGAGTTCAGTTCCCAGCAACCACATGGTGGCTCACAAAGTATTGACACAGGGTTAGGCTATTGAGCATCCCCTGTGGGAAGATAGTCCACTGGTATCTCCTAGTAGGCTGAGAGTTATAAGTAGGCACTGTGGAGGCAATTTTTTTCTACCCTTTTCTTGTGAAGGTATAGTGAAGAAGCAATCCTTTAAATCAATAACTATAAGAGGCCATCCTTTGGGTAACAGAGAAGGCAGAAGAATTCCAGACTGTAGAGGGCCCATAGGTTGAATTACCTTGTTGACAGCCCTTAGATCTGTTGCCATTCTCCATTTACCAGATTTCTTTTTTACAACAAACACAAGAGAATTCCAAGGGCTAGTTGACTACTCAATATGTTGAGCTTCTAATTGCTTCTGTACCAATTGTTCTAAAGCCTGCAATTTATCTTTAGCTAGAGGCCATTGCTTAACCCATATTTGACTTCTCAGTTAGCCATTTTAAAGGTAGGGCTGTTGGTACCTCTAAAGGTTTGTTAGTTGCTTTTTTGTTCCTGTACAGCCTGAATGGCTGGTGACCTTTGTGCATAGTACCTTATTACATCCTTCCCAGAATTATGAGTTCCTGGGACTACAGGAATGTTAATCTGGGTATTCCATTGCTGTAACAGGTCATGGCCCCATAAATTTATTGCAATATCAGCTACATATGGCCTTATCTTTTCTCTTTGACCTACTGGCCCAATACGGTTAACCCATCTCATGCTTTGTTTAACTCGAGATATGGTTCCATTTCCTTGTAATTGAACATCTGCCTCTTGAAGAGGCCAATTTGGATGCCAAGATTCTGGAGTGATGATACCCATATCCGCTCCTGTGTCTATCAAGCCAACAATCACAATCCCATTTATACACACTCTCAGCTTTGGTCTCTGATCATTTATAGAAGTTTGCCAAAATATATGCTTATTTCCTATTTGAATTTCTGACTTATCCTCCAAATTTGAGCCATCATTTAGAATTTTATGATCTTGCGCAGAAGCTTCTAGAGTTTTTAATTTTCCTGTTGTGACATGTTACTGGGAAAGACTGGGCCACCTTTGGCTTAGGGGTCTGTGAGAGGCCCCTCTAGGAGTTTCCGGATGGTATTGGGTTGCCTTGTCTGTCTGTTGTTGATCTGCATTCACTGGTCCAATGTCGTCCTTTACCACACTTCCTACATATACCTGAAGGCCAAGGTTTCCTATTCCTGCCATTCCCAGATGAAGTGTTATTCCTAGAAATTCCTTGCCTGCAATCCCTTTTCAGGTGTCCTAATTTGCCACAGTTAAAACATTTAGCAGGTTGATGTGCCCTCATCACTTTGGAAATCACTTCTCCTACCCAAGATTCATCATCGTAGTTAAATGTTTGAAAATTCATGGTATGGTGGATCCATTCATCCACAGGTACTGATCTAGACTTTTAAGGCCCAATTACCTTTTTCATTCTAAGGTTGCATTTTCAAAAGCCAGCGATTCAAGAACCAATCATCTAGCTTCTGGGTCTCTTACTCCTTTGTTCAGAGCATTAATTAATCTTTGCAAAAAGTCAGTATAGGGTTCTCCCTATCCCTGCCTAACTCTGGTATATGACTCTATCTTTTTACTTGTTTCTTGTATTCTATCTCAGGCATTCAAGGCTGCTTTGTGGCATAGGGACAATACTTCTTCACCATAAAGAGCTTGGACCTGTGGATCAGCATACTCTCCTATGCCAAGAATTTGATCCTGTGAAACCTCCACACCTTTTGGCCTTCCTTGCTGTTCCATATGTTTGGATTCTTCTCTGAAATAAACTCCAAACATCAAGGAAGGCCCATCTTCTAACACCACTGATGCTAACTGGGAGAAATCATGGGACTTAGCCCTGACATTGGAAGCCCAAGTTCTTATCATTTCCTTAAAAAATGTAGAGTGGAAGCCATAATTAACAACGGCTTGCTTAATTTTCTTTAGGTCATTCATTCCTACTGGCATCCATCTAGTTTCTTTGTCTCCCTTTGTTCCTTTAGAAGTCGATGCTTTGTCAGAATAAATTACAGGGTATGTAGCTAAAACCCTGGGTAAACCAGTTCTGACAGCTGGTGGTGGCATTGTATCCTGCCCTTGCTTCTTCTCACCTGGTTCATCAGCTCCAATAATTTCCTCAATCCTTTCAAATCTCTTAATCATAATCTCTCATAAAGCCTGAATCTCTTGACTTGCAAATGTTTCTAGTGATTTCCCGACAGTATCAATTTTCTGGTCCCCATTCTGTACCTGTGATTCCAAGGTCTTAATGTTTCCTTTCAAAGATAGCATCTCCTCCTTGAGGTGCCCCCGGATATCGTGTAAGTTGCCATCCTGGAGGTATATTCTATCTGTTTCCTTATCAAAACTCTGTGGTCACTTCTGAAAGTCAAATTCAACAGCCTGGAACCTCTCAGGTAAGTTCCTAGTACCCTTAGATATGGAGTCAATTTTTCCTATCATGGTATTAATCCTATCAATTAACCTATCAATTAATGCCATATACTTCCATAATGATATAATATGAAGAAGAAAACTGAAACCTAATAACCAGTAAATTGAGGTATCTCTATAGGTATATAGGCCCCTTGTGATTTCTTCCATAGTAGCAGACAAAACCGAGGCAACTGTCCCATTAAAAATGAAACCTGCCATTTTACCTGTTAACCAGCAGATGGCGATGTATCTGAGTCATGACCAGAATCAATAGAACAGTGTCAGGAGAGATGCTCTGGTAAAATCTGCCCTGATACTTGTTAAGAAACTGGGGAAAAATAAGTTAGTCAAGAGGTTAGATGTACACAGAGGAAGAAAACCCAGAGTCCAGACACAAAAAGCAAAAATCCAGGGTGCTCCCAGTGGCTGATACACAGCGCGGCTCACTCCAGGTTCCTGCCCTGCTCTGACTTGATGCAGGGGCAGTGAAACAGCCACTGCAAGAATGGCTGACTGCCTGCCCAGCATCCCTATGCTGCTTCCACTGGGACAAAGGGTCATGGTGGAAATGCAAACAGTGCTTCTGCCGGATGTTGCAATGGCTTGGGCTCTGACTCACATTGCCCAAGTGCTCTGCTTCCAATGGGGGATTTAAAACTTGCTCAGAAAAGATCAAATCAGGCAGGCAGAGACTGTCTGGGCCTGTGGATCCCGGGAGGCATGGAGTTTTTAACTGCTGACTCCAAGCACAGGGTGTGGCAGAGGGAGGGCTCGTGCCAAGCCTAGCTGGCAACAGGCAGGCAGCCGAGATGGAATGTGGGGGTGGGTGGGTGGTTCTAAAACCAAACATTGGGTGCCAGATAATGCATGAAACAATCCCACACCAGTTTGGAATTATTATTGATAAAAGGGTTATTTATTTGAGGGGAAAAATACTTACAGAACACTGTTCTAGACAACAGCCTTCTACAAAACCAGGAAAGGAGTCTAGTCGCCAGAACTGGAGTCCAAAGGAAGAGAGTGAGAGGAGGGCTGGCGCTGCTTTTTAAAGCAAAAGAGACCATGCCCCAGTAAGCTCGTATATCAAAGGCTATTGGCTGAAGGAGCAGAAGGAGCTCCTGCGGCACTGGGGTGGCAGAGAAGCTGATTTCAAAAGCTTGGTGTGAAGCCAGATTTGCCAAAATAGCAAGCTTCTAGTTCAATGAAAGAACCTGTCTCAAAGAAAGAAGCAGAGAAAGGCAGAAGACAATAGAAGTCTTTCTCTGGTCTCTGTATGTGCATGTGTCATGCAGGCACCCATATACTCATCTGCATGTTGGACACACACATCACAAATACAAAAGCCCTAGAGCAACAGGGTATATATCTGCTTTATAATCTTGCACACAATTTTGTCTTTTTGCATTTAAAATATTACATTTAAGTAGATAATGCCTGTGTCTTCGAAACATTTTCTTTAAAAGAATCTTGTATTAATAATTATCATGCCAATTAAATTGCAATAGTGCATACTGCTGCTAAATTTGAAGAATTCTATTTGTATACTGCTATACACTACTCTTTATAGTGAGTGTGGAACAGTAGGCATCTTATTTTTGCTTATTTAGGCAATCAGTTTTTAATGAACTTGTCAATTTCACATACATTTGTTTTTGTCATATGTCTTAGCTTCATTCTCTATTCTTAATAAGGATAAAGACCTATCTTATCTATTCACAGTAACAGAAAAGCAAGCAATACAGTCCTAGTAGCAAGAATTAGGTATTAGATGTACATTAGTACACTGTCCCTTTAGAAACACTTGGCCTTCCATAAGAGGAAACGTGATAACCTTTCAAAAAATAGTGCAGTCCTAGTTAATAATTAACTTCTCATGAAAGTTAAGTATGAATATGTCACTGAAAAGATCTTATATAGAATATTTGATCCACTCCTTTTGTTATAACTATATGTATATCTAATTGTCACATACAAAGCTTTGCTGGTAATCAGGTCTTTCAAGTAAGACACATTTTCTCATCACAGATGGGTTAGAGTGAGAATATAATATAGGTAATTCCAATGCATCTTAACTTAAAATATGAGCAAACAGATATCTCTCCTACTACAATGTCCACAGTGCTACACTTCTAGGCTTGGAACACTATGAGATGGTTCATAGTGCTTTTTCATCATCCACTCTGAGATTTCCAGGTAAGAATATGAACACAAGCTGCCGCAGATGATAACATAACTTGAGGATCTTCCTGCATCACTTCAGCTGGCTTTCTTTTTACTTAAGGAACTAGCACAGCAGGCAACAATATTTTCAGTCCTCAAAGCAATATACAGATTAGAAGCCACGGTGGAAGAGAAGAGTAGACTTTTTTCCTAGTAATTTTTAGTCTCAGTTGGTGATGTGGGAAGCACATCAGAGTGCCAAAATGGATCAGAGTTTGCAAGAAAGTTTTTTCTTTCAACCATCACATGCTGTTTTCTTTCATTCACTAAGAGACGACAGGCATTACCAGAATTTAGTACTGCCCTGTGGGAGGTACATTCCTTGTACCACTCTAACTCATCACTTTAGACCCTTTGTTCTTCTTTTATATAGTTTCAAGTAATTTGAGCAAATGATAAACTAATGAATGTTTCCTTTGAGGTTTACTAAAATAACTGAGGTAGGTTAAGGATTACATTTATATCACCAGTTTTCTTTGATATTGTCATATATCAATACTCACATATTTTGTTATAATAACCCATTGATCCAACATAATATTTGTATATGTATATAATCGATATTATAAAAAGAAAGGTGACTATATCAAGTAAGTATATGCTGGTTATCTGAAAACTGCTAGAAATATAAAAATAATGATGTATCTTCACAATGTAATGATGCTGACTCTCATTTTTAATATTATAATTTAATACATTAGCATGAGATGCATCTAAAGAAAGGAGAAATTCTCCCAAAAATCATTTATTACTTTTTTTGTGTATGAATAAGAAATGTGCTACATTCTGAATAAATTGATGAATTTTATCAGTTCTGCCCTTAGGAAATTTGTTGTAGTAAACTGAAAGAGACAGTTCTGAAAAGAGAAAATAAAAATGTAAATATTAAATGCCAGGAATAAATTACCTCAGAGCATGCATTGTTGTAACATACATTCTTATAACACTTAATAAAACAGATATCCTGTAAAATCTTTAGTCCTAATGGTACCTAGAAATATTACATCAGATGTCCCGAATATTCTCTTAAGCATACGACTAATGCTTTAATAATATGGGACAAACTCAAGAAAGACAACCTGAAGGCAACAGTGATGAGTGTTTTGTACAGGTTCCTTTGAGAACATTGCTCGAATGAGTAATGATGGGTTATAAAGTACAATTGAAGACCAAGGAAATGAGGACCTCCTATACAGAATCAAGAATTGAATATATACAAACCTTTTCAGGCATTCCTTTCTATAAAAGATAGAAATAATACTTAACATTTGTATAAGATCCCTCCACAATTCCAAGGGCATTCACACTGAGCCAAACCATGCACATATTCTACAAGTAGCTCTACCCTACCTCATGACTCAAGCCTTTGCTTTCTAAGGACTGGCACATTGAGCCTTGTGAATATGCCACAAATTTCACCTGCCTGATCCCTTTAACTCCCTAGATTCCTATCCTTTGAAATCTCACATCTCCACCAAAACCCCAACCCAAGCCCTTGTCTTCTGAGAACCTGAATGTAGAGTCCATATTCTAAGGAAGACTTCACTTGCCCCTACCCAATGAGACTTTAACAGTCAGCTGAAAACCTATGCTGAGGCCCTAAGTACCCTGTTAGTAGCTCTAAGTTTCATTTCTTTCTGGAACTCTAACCTGGAAGACTTCTTCTGAAGAACTTCAGTTAAAACCTTCTTGCTCATTTGCTTATGTATTCAGAAGCTGAACCTGCCCTAACTGAGCTACAGTCACTTCTGATACCTAAGTCACACATCAGCACTGTAGGATCCCAAGACTAAACTTCAAGTACAATCCAGATGATTCCAAACTTGCTAAACTGAGTTAATAGCAAATAGAGATCCAGATACTCACTAACTGTAGTGGTTTGAATATGAATGTCCCCATAGTCTCACATATTTTAATGCTTAGTCACCAAGGAGTAGAACTCTTTGATAAGATTAGAAGGACTGGGACATGTGGCCTTGCTGAAGGAAGTGAGTCACTGGACCTGGGCACTGATGTTTTCAAAAGTGCATGCCCAGCCAGGGTTTCCATTCTTTTGGAATTCTTTCCATTCTCTTGGCCTGTGGATTAGGATGTAGTGCTCAGCTACTACTCCAGTGCCATGTGTAACACCATGCTCTCTGCCCTGATGATTATAGACTAAATGTCTGAAACTGTAAGCATGTCCCCATTTAAATGCTTTCTTTTTATAATAGTTGCATTAGCCATGGTGTGTCTTCACAGCAATGGAAAGGTGACTAGGACAGAAGGTATAAATCCAACAAGCTAATCAAGAACACAATTGAATTACAGTAATCAAAAAGAAGGCTCAAAAGTACAGAAAAATAACCTGGACTGTAGATATAAACAGTATATAGCCATAATTATAATAACTATAAGCAGTATAAATATTTTGATTAAAACACACAGGTTGTCAGGCTAGGTTGAGGACAGAGATGGAACTATATGCAACTTCCAATTTCTACATAACCCACAAATCCAAAAATGAATTATAATAGAAGAACTGAAAGACCCCTGGAGTGGGGAGACTCACGAGAAACTCACGAGAGACCATCCTTGCTGCAATCACACTAGGTTTATTCACAGGAACCAGAGCTCTGGGGCCGAGACTCATATCCCATGCAGGGGAGGAGTTCGACCCCGAGTAGCTGGGAGTAGGAGTATTTAAGGGAAGAAACCATAACCCAAAGGGTGTAGGGAGGGTGTCACTGGAAAATTCTGAAAATACCAGTGATAATCACAAGGGGGCAACTCCCCATTTCTCAAGATTATTCTCAAGATTATAATCTCATTTTATGGTCAGCTAGTTCCTGGAACAGAGCCACTGAACTGGCTAACCTAGATTTTTGGCTCTTCTCTTCTTGTTAGATTTTTGGCTCTATTTTTTTCTGTTAGAGGGGTCTGGATTTATCCGGGTTTTTCAGAACAATGAATGGTTTAATTAAGAGATAGTGAAATACATGATTGTAATTTGTGGAATGCTGTGTTTTGGGGACCAATCTCTAGCAACATAGGGCCTGGAAGGGAATCCACAGAGTCTATGTAAGTTAAGACTTTTCTGTCTGAGGGGGTGTAGGAAAAAAGATACTCACATATTCTCTTGATGACTTCCTTCTTTATTCTCCATTCTCTCTCTGTTCTTTCTGTGTTCTTTCTACTGTATACTTTTCCTCTACAGCTTATATACCCCCCCACCAATTTTTCAGGTGTTATAAGAATTACTATGTGGTTATGTTCCATTTTTCAAGTGAATGATTACAATGAACACAAAACAAGCAGTAAAAAACAGCATGTTTTCTTTACCCTTACTTGATTAAACATTTTATGCACTACAGGTAAGAAAAAAAATATCCAATGAACTCACTTACATTCATACCCAAGCAACTTGCTATTGATTAACTGTATGGGCAAGCAAGGTATTCTTGTCAAATCTTTTGCTGGCAGGTTGTATTTTGCAGTTACAAAAAAGGATCAATTAATTTATTACTTACATTGAGAGATAATCTTATAAGGAATCTTAAAGAAATCAGAAACCTGAACTTTTATATATGAAAAAGAATGTCAGCCAGCTCTACTTTAAATATGTACTTTAGGGTACATACCCATTCATTAATAGGTTTTTTATATCAGGAGATATAAAATAAGATGACAGAAATGGGTATAAGGAACTAATCATCACCTTTGGTCATCAACCAATCCTTGCAAGAAAGATACTTCAGCCAATGATAATTGGGCTGCTTTGTACTTGTTCCCTGACCTTAACAAGCACCACATTCAACATGTGCCTTTTTAAAACTTTAGATTGTCTTCTTAGATTTTTTTCACCTCAAAGCTACTTCACAAAAACATCTTACTCGAATTTTGTTATTTTCAAAGCTTTGTTTCAACTATGATGTACTCCAAACCTGTGACCACATCTCCCAACATTAAGGTTAAAGAACTTAAACTAGCTGGAATACTAGAACTCAATTGTTAATCATTAAGTTGAACTACAATCTATGCAGCTTCTTGGGTGAAACTAACAAGTCCTGGTTGTGAAACGTATCCTTTTATTTTTTTTAATTCATTAAAACTCTGTAAAGGCTATCATTATTATTATCAATAGTACAGCTTAGGGAGGGGTAGTCTTCTTGACAATCCACAGATTAAAAGACCCAATAGAACAGGACGGTTCCAAGAAATAAACACACTATGTTACAGGCAGTGGAGATCTCCCCACATCCACTGAGAGGAATATTGTTATAACAAACATGTAAAGGCACAGCAGAAACAAAAAGACATTCTGGAGTCTGTAGTCCCATGGCCTAGGCTAAGTGAGATTCACCTATTAGGGAATTGCCTTCTGTTGGGCCGACATGATGAACTTCAGTTGCCACCTGCTGCTCTTCTGTCATGGCCACTGGCAGTGGAATATTATTAAAATTGTTTAATTGGAAATTTGGAATAATGACCATTACAATTGCCTAAATAATCACCAAGCAAAAATAGGGACATTGATAAAAAGAACTATTAATTTTGTCCATGGAATCAGTCTGGAAAAAGTTTGGTGAGAAGGTATTCTTTACCAGAGGAACAGTGGAGAAGGTATTCTTTATGATGGGGACACTGCCGACAATGGCACAATGAAGGGAAAATTCACAAGAAGGGAGTGTGACAAGCATGGATGGAATGGTCACAACATGCTATGGGTCTTAAAATTGTTCTCATGGAGCAAGGATCCAGCAAAAATAACCAGTTGGATTTACTCAGAAAATGGTGATTTGAAATACGCAGAAAAATCAATTTTGGACACAGAGTTCAGGATATATTAAAAGGACTACCTGATTAGAATGTAGTCAGGGAGAAAATTAATGTAGTGGTTATTGTAATGCAGAGCAGTACGCAGCATCAGAAAATGTATCTTCACTGAAGAAAGAGTACTAGGTGACTCGTTGGTTGGGTCCTGAGGGAAGGAGTAGGGGAGGAAAAGCAATTTTCTACCCAATTTATTAAGTGAGTATTGATTCAATTTGCATGAAAGAGAATGGAAGGAGAGACTTTGACTCCATTTCAGGACCAGTATAGTATACTGGTAATAAAGTCATTTGGTACAGGTTAAAATCTTTATTAACACTTTCAAGGCTTATTACTTGCAAATGAAAATTTAGTTTTCTGCATGGGAGTCTCACTGGTTAACAAACTACTCTTAAGGGCAGGCTGAATGTCCAGTAGTAGACTGCCAACAGAAACAAACACAACAGCATCTTTGGAGGTTCCTTGTTTTACAATATCAGAAAAGGACTTCTTTTTATTTTATTTTATCTTAGTGTTTATTTTTATTTTTATTCT
>PVIU01028254.1:0-19167 GCA_004026605.1 Ondatra zibethicus | reverse complement strand
GAGTCCGGTTTGACCCCATGCTCCTTCAGTCCCAGTTCAGCTGGATTTGGTGAGCTCTCATTAGCTCAGGCACACTGTCTCAGCGGGTGGACCAAGAATATAAACAAGGTGGTCCTGACTTCCTTGTTTATATTCTTCTCCCATATAAATGTAATGGTTTAATTTCAGAAAACAAAAACTCTTAAAAGTTTCCTACTGTTACTCTTAGCATATGGCATGATTAATATCTCTGGACTGTACTCAGTTAAAAAGGTTTAATCTTAATATTTGAATTGATGAGTTTCATTTCTTTAAAATGACGTTACATTAATCCTGACTTAGAAGGAAGATACAGTTTCCAACAGTTTCTGAAATGGCCATAAGCATAGTCTGCATCTTGTACTATACATTTTATCAAAAAGATAAAATGCATTGACGATGATAAAGACAAAATGTCAGTCAAATCTGAAAAATGTTGAATATATTCTACATCCTGCAGTATTAAATATTCATCTGTGACTTACTTCTTTATGCAAAAATAAACAAGCATATGCCGCTCATTAGTGTGCATATTTGTATTAATATTTAATAAATAGTAAAATTACATGTATACCAAAGAATTGTGATATAAATTTCCTTTTGATTTATTATCAGTAGTCATTGTTTTATTTTTATAGCTATTTAATATGCCTATATGCAGGGTCACATGAAAATTTTTCAGGTAAACATTAATCACAAGTAAAAATAACATTTCAAAACTCTTTTTGTGGTAGAGTGACATTTATTTATTAACTGTGTATTTCAAATTGGCAAGAAGAGAGTATTTTGAGTGTTCCTAACAAATAGAACAACAATAGTTGTAGGTATGGCATGAAAATAACTTGTTTAAATAATAAATGCATGCATGTCTCAAAATATTCCATTCTACATTATAAATATGTACAATTATTTCAAATGAATACCATGGAAGCACTAGTATTACTATAGAAAAATAAGGATTCCCTCATTTGCTGGTGGACCAAATGCTAGAATTGCTTTGAAAAAACATTTTCAATAATACTGAAGGACATCGTAATGATGTAGTAATATCCAAAAAGCATTGGTCTGTATCATTAACAATATAAGAATATACATAAGAGTGACATCCATAGATGAAAACATTAAAATAACTTTTCAGCAACAGTAAAATGAAATATATATAGCATATATAAATATATAAAATGAAATATGTACATATTATTAAAATGTATATTTCTATAAAGAAATACAAAAGAACTTATGACTCCTAGATATGTACAAATTTCAAAAATGTGATACTAAAATAAAGGACTTGAGACAAAGTACAGATCAGTTGAGCCAATTGAAAGTTTGACAGCAAGGAACATAACTAGTGAGTATGGCCATCCTTGAAGGAGAAAATCACCATCTGAGAAGGATCAGAGAGAATTTTCCAGAATCCTGAAAAATTTAATTTATGCTTATTTTAGTAATCATACAAATGTGTTTATAGCAATGTGCGCATATATATGTGTGTCTGTGTATAAAGCCATTACATGTTCACCAATGATTTCTGTACTTTATTATATGAAAACTTACTACAGTCATTCTTTTAAAGGAACAAGTATAGTTGCTGGATATACTATTTGGTTCTGATAAGTAGAATCACAAGAAGTGTGTGTGTGTGTGTGTGTGTGTGTGTGTGTGTTTAACTGTTTCACTGTTGTAGAAGGCTGCTTGTTTGTTCCCAGCTGCCCAGACTCGAAATAATCACTCAGAAACTATATTATTTAAATCACTGCTTGGCCTATTAGCTCTGGCTTCTTATTAGCTAGGCTCTTACATCCTAAACTAACCCATCTCCATTAATCTGTGTATCGCCACGTGGCTGTGCCTTACCGGCAAGGTTCCAGCTGGCAGCTTGTGTCTTTCCCTTTTGGAGGCTACATGGCATCTCTTTGACTCCACCTTCTCTCTCTCTCTCTCTCTCTCTCTCTCTATATATATATATATATATATATATATATATATATATATTTTATTAATTAACCAATTAAAGCAACACACATAGAGAAGGGTCTCCCACACCAGTTTCCCATGTTTTCCCCATGAATTTTTGGGGGGTGGTTCTGTTATATATATTGTCTATATAAAAGTCCTGGCTGTCCTGGAACTCACTCTGTAGACCAGACTGGTCTCGAACTCACAGAGATCCACCTGCCTGCCTCTGAAGTGCTGGGATTAAAGGTGTGTGCTACCACCACCTGGTTCCCCCATGATTGTTATTCACACTTTTGTTCTCAAGTCATCTTATTTCTGCAGGCTAACAATTCAAGTATTATTCACACAGTCAACCCTCATGAGTAAAAGTCCTGGTTGATGCAAATAACAAGATGTTCAGTGCTGGGTATTACTCCATTGCAAGAGGGAAATAACCCTGATGGATGCTCTCCTAACACTAACACTGTGAGATCTGTGACATAAATTCATAACCCGTCAGCTAACACAAAGAAACCCATCATTAAAACCGAAGAAAAAGTGTTTGAACGAACTGTAAGTTCAGTGATGCCTACCCAAAAGTTCCTTTAGTGTATGTGAAATAAGTTTAATAGTCTCGATTATGCACAGGTACTCGGTGAATGATAAATTTTGAAAAGATGGTGCCAGATGAAGCTGTTATCAGTGACGGAAGGATGTGATGATGAACCATTTTCAGTTTGTTAGTTTCTAGAATCATATTCTGTGAGAATCAGTAGAAGGAACTAGATTGGTGATCCAGTGCTTAAGATGCAGCTCTTCTAGAGGACCTGAATTCAATTCCCAGCACACAAGGGAGTTGGTTCACAACTGTCTGTAACTTCAGTGTGGTGGGGGAGCTGGCCTGCCCTCTCTTCTGGCCTCCACCATCACCCAACACCAGGACACACTCTGACAAGACACACATGCCCACAAAATTAATAAAATAGAAATGAGGGTTTTAAATTATTCTTAAAAAGAATAAAATCTATACTTTTGAAAATACAAGAAAACATAGAACTAGAAAAGAAGAATTTGGTTTTTTGCTTAGAGTTCGATTGCTAATTCTATTTTAATTAGTTATCTCCCCCTGATCATCCTCCTTCAGCAAAACAATCAGATTGGAGTAGATAATGTGTTCATGGTCATGAGAGCTAAGTAACTATGAATCATTTTAGGACCTGACCAGAAGTTTTCAATGATAGTCCTGATTTCTTCTGTGGATGTTTGGTTTCTTCTAACTATGAGGCAGACAGTCACAAAAACTGGAGGAGAGGCAAGAAACTGATGGGGAATAGAGAAGAAACTAGTTTGTTCACTTGCTGTTTGTTGTGATTTTGTTTGCTTGTCGCTCTTGCTCTGGGTTTAGGTCAGGAATGATTGTCAGGTACTTTATCCCATGCATATGCTGCCCAAAGTGCTTGTTCCTCAGCCAGCCCATAATAACTAGAAATGTGCCTCCTGACAAGGCACACGGGTTATGAAGCACTGAACCACTATCCAGAGGGTAGTGGGTAGAGGGTAGGATCAGCTGGTCAACTTCCACAAACACCATGGATGAAGCCTTCTTTATCCCCAGTACTCATAAGCTGTGCCACATCCCCCACCCTCCAAAGGACAGAGTGAAGGCAGGCATTTCTCACGGGGAGTCACGGTACTAGGTATAAGCTTTTATAAATTCAGGAGTGAGATGCCAGCTCAAGGAGGGGAGTCAAACAGCTGTCAATATGCAGTACTAGAAGAGAAATGAGATGGAAGACGAAGTGTGAGGAGTCACAAATGCACTCCACATGAGAAAGAAATGGACCCAGTCACAGGCAAACATTCACTTTAAAGGGAATGGATTTCACAGTGATTGCCACAGACCCTCCTTCATGTCCCCAGAGATTGGAACAGAAAGGAGCTAATTCCAAGTTAGGGATGGATGAACTTAGGTTCCTCACTCCACAAAGACATGGCTGAGACTTTAAACTTTGGGGAGCTAAAGGAGTTATGGAAAACACATTACTGCGGTGTATTGTCTAGTCTCTTGGAGTTACTATTTCATTTCCCATAAGCTCCTTCTAGTACTCAATACTACTAACCCAAGAACCACTGAGCCGGTAAATGCATTTTTATGGCCCAACATTGCATAAGAACTGACTAGCAAGCCTACAGTTTCAAGTGGTCCAGACAGTAGCCACATAGCCAACAAATGTTAGCAAGTTGCTGGTTAAGTGAAGAGACAACTCCCACCACGTCGATAGATATATGCTACCTATTGCTCCTGCCTCCATGTCCTTCTCCCTCTCTGTCACACTCTTTCCTTCTATCCCTGCTTCTCTTTCAAGTTCTAGTTTCTTCCCACTTCTCTTAAAGAAATACTTAGCTGATATTTCTAATGAGCCTCAGGAAACTCACTGGGGCTGTGCCTGAACATTGCCTGTAATTTACGGTGAGTTATGTTTCAATTACCTCCATATTATGGTATACCAGTGAGGGCACGCATTATGTCATGTCAGGAATACAGGCAAGAGAAAATATGGACGTCACCATTATAGGCGGTGATGGAGCAGTTTTAATAATATTGGGGGGAAATGGAACATAAATGTTTTTCATCGGCACCATTACAGCACATTAGCAACACCCGCACCAGTGTGCAGGAAAGGCTAAAGGACAGGACAGAAGGGGTTACAGGTATGCTGGCTACTGGCATTGGCTCTCTGCATTCACAAAGTGGGGACGTGAGTCATATTAAAACCCTAGAAATGTTTCCTTTTTCGATAAATAATGACATTACCAAAGATATAAAGGACAAACTTTTTTAAAAAGAAAAACCAAATCTAATTCCGCCCAGCTCCGGTATGAAAGGATAGCTTTTACTTGTTCTTCCATTCCCCATCCCTCTCTCTCCCTCTCTCCCTCCTCATTTGCTCTGCCTCTTTATTTTTCTTGACACAAATAGCAGTCATTGTTCAAAGAATGTGTGGATTAGGCAGCTTTGTAATTCAAACCTTTTATGCAGGTTACCCAATATGTACTAAAGAGGAAAATACCATTGGCCAAATGACTGTGTTATGAATGTTTCCAGCTGCCTATGGGAGGGTGGGTTCTCCCCCACAAAAACCTTTCCAAGCCCTGACTCCATTTATCACTTCCAATGGAATTAAGGTAAGGCTAATTCCCACCTCTTTCTTTTCTTCAAATACCAAGGGGAAGCTTATATAGATGTTTTCGTTCAGCATGATTGGTGTTTTTAAGAAGAGGAAGTGGCAAACGGGCAGCCTCAGCCAGGAGATGATCTGTGCTCTGAGGATCAGTGTGTGCAGGTGGAGAGCTCCGTAAAATACAGTAAGAAGGATGAGGATGCATGGCCTTGGTGCCTCCAGCAGCTGTTTAACTTAGTTCAGTTAAAACAAATACAGTCAGGAGTACCACTTGTTTAATGAAGGAAGAACAGCTTCAACAATTAAAACAAATAGCAGACATTGTTGGTCTAACTTCCCTCTTATCATAATGGTGCTGTAAGCCTAAACTAAAGGGACTATATGAAACACAACAACATGCTGGGAAAACACTCAGAATAACAGCGAATTTTAAGCCAACATCAGGGAAGATGTATATGAAAGAGATGATTTGCTATGGGTTTTATAATTTCTTTTCTAGATACAATTTGGATAAGGAAGATCAAAATTTTTATATAGTATGAAAAATGCCTCTATTATTATTTAGTTATTTCATTAAATATCATTGTCTACTGCAATGATTACCAGAACCATTCTACTCCATCTGAAATGAAGGCATCAGTTGAACAAGATGAACATGATTGACACTGTCCTGGATTTTACATCTATTAGGAGAAACACTCAGTGTACGGGTGCTTCATGTTGCTATGCATGCTGGCAGAGAAAATGGGACAGAGTACTAAAAGATTAAGACCAAATTAGAAAGTCTTCAGAGAAATCAGGATTGAGCTCTCTTCACTTAATGGAGTGGTGTGAATGTTCTTGTGTGGTCAAAAATTCTTGTGAAATATTTTTTATCACTGCAGGGCAGGTCTTTTTTAACAAACCTAAATGAATAATTTTATGACTTCTATAACATGTTCCTGCTCTTTATTTTTGATTATTTGAATTTTTCTAAGATTCACATTTATAAATAATACATAGAAGCCTATTTGATGCAAAATGCATTTGCTGGTATTTCTGATTAAATTATTATAATAGTATATTATAATTAATGATATACTTATATACAACATGATTGATTTTGTTATTAATTATATCATATAAATAATTATTATATCATATTATCTGATCTATTATTAAAATATGCTTTACAAAGACAAGTCAAATTAGTTTATAAGGCATGTACATCAGAAGGGATTACTTATACACATTTAGAATGTTTGCTTCCCAAAATGTATCCATATAACAAAAAATTCATTTCCCTCCCTCTCTGAAAATCCAAATTTGCTAAAATAAACTAACAAATGTCAGAATGAATTTATTAATATAAACATACACACAGGGATCTTGTAATATATGAAACTCAAAGCAAAGTCATATGGATGAATCATCAATATCTCTGCCATGGAGAATAGGAAAATGGGGGTTAGGCAACTTTAACAGGGTATTGATTTTTAGGAAAAATTAATGTTAAGAACAGGCAATATCTTGGAATTAAACCTTCTGGAGTTGAGGTCTGATGGGGCTCACTTGTGTGAGGATGCAGAGTGGAACACGCTAGGAATACAGACAGTCCTATGCTGAAACATTTCTCAGACAGCAGTAATCAGGAGACCATGATGTTGCATTTGGTGGAAATAGGTGAAGACAGTGGAGTTTCCCTCTTTTCATGTTAATCCTCCTCGAGGGCAGAAGTCCAATGAAATAATAAGAATTTTGACCAGAGTCCAGTAAAGAATCTTTGGACTGCCTCTTCTGTTCTTGAGAAGAGCAGACACATGTAGAAACAACAGTAGATAACAGGTGTATGAACCTCTGAAACATTCCAATTTCTTCTCATTGAAAGTGCACAGCCCTGTGTCTCAGAGATTAAGATCACTTGGTGCTCTTACAGAGGTCCCTTGATTCTCTGAAACCATGTAGTTTCTCACAATTACCCATAACTCCAGTTTCAGAAGCTCAGGCACCCTTTTCTGCCCTTCTTGAATATCAAGCATAAATGCAGTATCCATACATACATGGAAGAAATACACTCATACACACACAATAAAAAAAAAACTATCTAAAATTTTTAGATGGAAAGTTCTCAGTCTGCCAGATCATAATACTTTGGGGTCTCATTTTCTGAACCCTACTACATGTTCCCATCCAAATATAAGAGTACCATTCTGTATATGAGCAAGAGAGGTCAACATCATGGCTGGGAAATCTACAGAGAGAGCTGAACCAAGCTCATGGAAACTCATGAACTCTAGACTGACAGCTATGGCGCCTCCATGGGAGCCAAACTAGGCCCACTGCATATGGGAGACAATTTTGTACTTTGGTCTATCTGAAGGGACCCTGGAGCATGAGCTAGCTTTTTGGAGCCCATTCCCTGTGGTGGGATGACATGTTCAGCCTTAATGTGGTGGGGAGGGGCTTGGTCTAGCCTCAACTTAATCTGCCTGGCTTTGACTGCCCATGGAAGACCTTACCCTTTAGGAGGAGTGGATGGAGTGTGGGCTGGGGAGAGGCAAGTGGGGGTGGGAGGAGGGGTGGAAGGTAGAACTGTGGTTGGAATGTAAAATGTATGTATGTATATATATATATATATATATATATATATATATAGAGAGAGAGAGAGAGAGAGAGAGAGAGAGAGAGAGAGAACCATTCTGTTGCTAACAACTTCTTAATCCTCTACACATGCTTTGATAAACTGTCCACTATAGAGTGTGATTATTACTAACCCTGTTGATTGATAAATCTTAGCTGCTGCAATGAGGGTGAGCAGTTTGCCTAAGTTTATGCAACCATAAAAAAAAAAATCTGTGTTTGAAGCCAGGTTTCCAACTGCAAAACCCTGTCTGTAATCCCACTCCCTAAATCCAATACTGTCTGTAGTCTTTATTGCACTTCTCATCTCTATTTTTTGAAACTCGGTGATGTCATTCTTTATCCAGATTTGTATGTCTACTTAACCGTGAAGTGAAATCCTGCCGCTCTTTTCAGTTGCCCCATGTGTCCCATGCCTTTTGATGCTCACTTCCATTAGTCTCTAGCTTATTTCTGAAAGGTTTTTATACATTCAGAGTACAACACTGTCTATTGTAATAACTTTCGTTTTTCTCATCTTGATATTTGTCTCTTAATTACTTTTCCGCATAAACAGAAGAATTTGTTTTTGTTTGTCTTTTGATCTGTTTATCAAAATCTATTGACTTTTTTTCTTGTTGCATTTTTCCTTCCACGCTTTCATCTGAGAAAATACTTTGACTATCCACAAAGTATTCACCGATGTTTTCTCCTGTTTTTGTTGTTTTAATTTTACTACATTTCACTTTGTAATTCATCTGAAGTTCATTTCGATGTAAATGAGAGGAAAATGAATTAGTGTTCCTCCAAAGTAAAACAAATTCCTGAATGGCCCACAGCTTTTTGCCTGATTCTATGAGGTACTATGTGTCAAATACCAAGTATCTAGATACACTAGGATTTATTCCAAGGTTACAAGTTCTATTGATCTCTCTGTAAATATTTATAACAAAGGATTCAAATGCTTTAGTGGTATAATCAATTTTAATACCCAGTGGGGAGCAAATCCTCCCCTCATCTTCCAATTTCTCTTGGCTGTATCCTACCAGAGTAGAGATGAATTTTAGAATTATTTTGTCAAATCTCTACAAGAGAAAAATTAATAGATAGAGGAGATCCTTATTGCCTGACACTTCAGACTTGCAAATTTTGCCCAAACTGATGCTAAATGTTCCTTAGAAAATGTATTTGTAACTCCCCATTTGAATGCTTTCTTTCTTGGTCATTTTCAAACATAGGTAGAGCAGTGAAAACTTATCTCCTGCAACCAGAACCTAGGGAAAACAACCTGCAACATGTTTTCGGGTCTCGACTTTTCTGCTATGAAGATGTGTCCTTCCTGTGGTTCACTGAATGTCAAGGTTTTTTAAATTATGTGATTTTTACTCATTAAAATACCCTTCTGTGTTAGGTCAAGCTATCTTTAATGTTCTTTTGGTCATTATTGCTGTGATAATGCCCTAATGGAGGAATATGTACACTATATAAATTTTAATTTAACATGAATTCTTGTTCTGTTAGCTGGGGCTGCAATGTTAACAATTACAAACACACACACACATCTAAATTTTATGTTGTCTATTAAAAATTCTTTATTATATATATGATATATATGTAATAAAGTGTTGTATATGTGTGTAATAAAGTAAATAGAAAAACATAAAATTAACTTGTATTTACCAGCTTAATGAAAATATTATGACTAGGTAGCTGATGAGATGGCTCACTGATTGCATTTACAAAGAGCCTGAGAGTTTACAACTACATCAGGCAATTCACAACCACCTATACTATGGTTCCTGAGGATGCAACACCCTTTTCTGGGCTCTGCAGGCACCCACATACATATGGTACAAACACACACACATACACACACACACTACACACGAAAATAACCTAAAAATACATGACCAAAAACCATTAGAAACCTTACTGTGTATCTCCTAGAGCAATAATTTAGTACTGACTAATTTAAGATTCCCAAAACTTTATGAAACACACCACCCACAAATCAGAACTTACCACTTGTTATAAAAACTGCTTTAAAGCTATATATTGGCTTGAGAAAGACACTGTCCATAAAATAGACAGATGTTACTCAGAAATATCTTCTGTTTCATACATTGTTAATCATAAGTTAATTTTATACCCCCATTCTCAAGCATTGTATCATGAAGGTCAGCATGGTCAGCATCGTCATTGCCATCACCATCATCGCCCTTGTCAGCCTCCTCTTGCAGTTAGCTCTGCCACTAATCTGCTTGCTCAGTGCCTATCAGAATGTTGTTCATTTTTGTTGACTTTTTTATTTATATATTAGAATGCTATTAACTGTTTTCGTAAGGTTATTTCGTGTCTACTAACTGTCAAAAACTCATTAATGCTCAGGAAAATTTATCCTTTTTTTCCTTCAGAACTTGGAGGAATCACTCGGGAACTGACCAGGGAGCCTTCTCCCTGGGGTCTAGCACCTTCAGTACTGGAAGATGTTAGGAAAGCTGCCAAGAAAGAAAAGCAATCAGTAATACTACCCAGCTGTAAGATGTACAAACCACAAAATAACCAGCAAGGCAGGATATCCTCAAGGGTACAATAGTAGCCTTCATATCTGGGGTGAGAATTAGCCATCTTACTGGTTTTAAGACCTGTTCAATAGATGGGAATTCTTGTCTGGTTCTGCAGGTCATGGAATCCAGAGAAGAACCAACTACTGCCACTTTACTGAACTAGTTCAATTTCTAATTCATTTTAAATACTCATTCTCATACCCATAGATAAGTATAGCTCTTATTCCCATCAAAGAAGTTTCCTTTTGCCATTTTGAAATCCCATTAACTGGTTAAGGGCAGCTGAGAGGGAGAATCAGTCTTCTCCACAGGAAAACTCCTGATAAGTTACCAATACCAAGTAGTCATCCCAGAATGAAATAGACACAAGGGGCAGCACTAAGGGGACTCAGGACATCATACACACACACACACACACACACACACACACACACACACAATGTATGTATTTATATAACATATGACAATATAACAATGTAACATTAGTAATTAAGTCATGAATTTGAGAGGGAGTGGGGACACATGGAAGGAACTAGAAGGAGGAAGGGGATGAGTTAGAAATAATATAAATATAGTACTTATATAGAAAATTCTTTAAAAATTAATACTCTAATAATTAATTTTGAATGTTACTAGCAGTTTCTGCCCAAATAATATCATTTTTCCCTAGGTTTTCAACTTCTGCTACTGAAAAGGACTTTTAGAATAAACAACTTTATATTTTTTTGGATATACGGTAATTTCTAAAGCTTTGTCATTAAATATAATGTTGAATCATGATTCTCCATTTTAGAAACATTCTGTAAGAACTGTGATGGAATGGGTATTAAATACAATCAAAAATCTGCTTAATATTTCATGAGATAATCATTTTCACTCGCTTAATCCAATTAATAAATTTCATAATATTAATTTGCTATTATAGTCTAATATTAAATCTTGCATTTTGATTATATTTTAGTTTATAAGGATTAAACTAGCTTATAGCTTATTCTTAAAATGGTTTTTCTATGCAAATGAGATTAGTTAGATAAAGGCAAACAGAAATAGCTATTTGACTTGTACATACATAATATGCATTTATATATTGTTCTATTTCTGCAGTAATTGTCCAGTTCTTCTATCTGAAATTAATAATTTTACTATACAGTCAATGGATTCACATGGTTTTTGAAATTTTCTAAATCCTTGAAAACTCTTTTGCATAAAGCATTTAAGCTCATAATTTAAAATATAAACTTACATAATAAAATTTCTATTTTTAATAAAAATTTTAATCTTCCCAAGAATTCTCATGGGTAATTTTGATAATTAGCATTTTTATTATTAGTGATAAAAGTTACAATCTTAACCTTATTTGTACTATAGCAGTATTTTTCTAAATCTTCTCTTTACATTTACTGTTCTCTTACCAATGTTTTCTTCATTTTTTATTTTGTTTCACTGATTGTGTTTCCCAGGCATTTTCTACTTTTTGCTGTTTATGTTTATATGACCATGTTTATTTGTGGCAATAATTTTAAGAATTGTTTTGAAGCTAGTTCAGGAAAAAAACAAGAGAAAATGTAAGTGTGTCTCAGTAGACTGCTGTAGGATAGTCTTGTATACTATAAAGATTAGTCACTCATATTGGTTTAATAAAATGATGATCAGCCAGTAGCCAGGCAGGAAGCATAGGCAGGGCAACCAAACTAGGAGAATTCTGGGAAAAGGAAAGGCAGAGAGTCAGTCACCAGCCAGGCACAGTGGAAGCAAGATGAGACTGTCTTACTGAGAAAAGGTACAAACAAGCCCTTCACTTTCCCATTCCACAGAGACTGGACAACAAATAATAAAGCTACCTCTCTCAGGACTTGACAATTAACCAAAATTTTTCAGGATGTCCTAAAGATGCCGTTGCCCCCAGACATTAGGTAGTATATTTAAGAATGCTTTACTGAGAAAACGTGCCAAGCTACATGGCTAAATATAGACAAGATTGTGGGTTATTTTCAATTGTAAGAGCTAGGTAATAATAAGCCTGAGCCGATAAGCCAAACAGTTTATAGTTAATATATGCCCCTGTCTGTTTCTGTAAGACTGAATGGCTTCAGGACCAGGTGGGACAGAAACTTTGCCTACAAATGGCACCCAATATAGGGCAACTACATCCACATAAAACCTGAGAGAGCTTGAAAAGGGACTCAAGACACAAAAGAACAGAGTTAAGCATGGCTTTTTTATAGCAGCATTTTCTCAGATGGGCTATGTTTGTTAGAGGCAAGCAGAATTGTGGCTCCTTTAAGAGAGGCTTCCTGACTCAGAATTAGTGGCAAAAATCTCACAGCTCTTCTATGAGGCCCTGCCACCAAATGCTTAATTTGTTATTATGAGCAGACAGTGGCATGCTTCTTAGTGGTGGCATAGACCTAGAAACTCCATAGAGTTACAATAGATATAGCTCCTGCCTGTACCTACAACATGAAGCTATACTTTCAGGAAGCTAAGGAATGGGGCAGAATCAGCCATCAAAGTCACAGCTTTTAATCTTAACCATACTGCTTAGCAGATTAAAGACTCGTGCTCAGAAAAGATAGCTCTATACAGTAAAGACAGATTCAGATAGAAAAAAAAAACAAACCTGTAAATGGTTTGCAGTGTGTTCAAAAAGATATGTAGGCTTCAGAGAGTAAAGAAAAAGGATGGAGAAAGTTCTTTAAAGAGAAATAGAGTAACTGGGCATGGTGGTGCATGCCTTTAATCCCAGTACTTGGGAGGCAGAGGCAGGCAGATCTCTGTGACTTTGAGACGAGCCTGGTCTACAGAGCTCATACCAGGACAGACAGGGCTACACAGAGAAACCCTGTCTCAAAAAAATCAAAAATTAAAAATAAAAATTAGAGAAATAAAATTAAAAAAAAAACATGTAAAGATCGAAAATACACCGGGAATCTGAATACTGTATGTTATTGTGTTCTCTTTGAATTGTTTGACTACTGAGGAAGGAGCAACAGTTGCTAAAAAACATTTAATTATAGATGCTGCTGGGTTAATCAAACCTATTTATTTTGAAAATGCCTTGACTTCAAAATTTAAGTCAAAAGATATGTTACTTTGGAGAAGAGGTTTTGCTTTTGTTTCCACAGGAAATGAGAAGCTGTGGATTCATTCTTGATTAAGAAAAATAAGGTTTTTCAAGGAAGACCACACTGAAAAATCTTCAGTGGGTACAGATGGCCCAGATGATCAAACTTTTCATAACAACTCTGTTGCAGTTTTTCTGAGCTCTGCATCCAGAATAGCTTCAAGGTTGTTGACTGAGATGATCCAGCATCACAGAATACTCTAGTCAGGACTTGAGCATAATCCTATATTTTCTTTGAGCCCCCATAAGATTATCAGTGTCCCCAAATCAGCAGGATGTAGCCTAGAAAACTATGCCCACCATCCCAAAAAAAGGATTGTGGATGTTTGTCTTTGTTTAGTGTGTTGGTTACAAGTTGTTATGAATAATGGTCAGGAAAAAAGCTAAACAAAAGAGATTAGATTCAGGGTCTTGTTTTGACAAGAAAAAAGGGGAAATGTTGTGGGATAATGCTCTAGTATACTGCAAAGATTTGTCACTCATATTAATTTAGTAGAATGCTGATTGGCCAGTAGCCAGGGAGAAAGCATAGGAGGGACAACCAGGACTAGTAGAATTCTGGGAAAAGGAAAGGCAGCTATACACTCATCAGCCAGATACAGAGGAATCAAGATGATAATGCCTTTCTAAGAAAACCTACCAAGCCACATAACTAAACATAGACAAGAATTATGGGTTAATTTAAGTTGTAAGAGCTAGTTAATAATAAACCTGAGCTTATAGACCAAGAAGTTTATAATTAATATAAGTCTCTGTGTGTTTTCTTGAGACTAAAAGGTTGTGGGAATATGCTGGACAGAAACTTGCATCTATAGAAGACAAAAGTTCATGAATGAACTAGCCAGTCTTAGCAGGTTGAGGACAATATTCTGGGTCAGTAAGAGTTCTGCCATGCTTTCTCCTTCAAAACAACAAAGGGGGATACAGAGTAATGTTCAGTGCTATAAGATCAAGGTATGAGCTGGAATTTCCAATGGTGATAACTAAGAACTGGTAAGACCAATGTTAAATTAAATTATTCTAGGAAATGTCACAAATAAAATACAACTTCAAACATAAACAAAAATGAAAGACTATTTCAATAGGAAAGATTTAGAGATGAGACAGAAGGACTTTCCAGGAAGCAACTAAAAATTGCAACAAAGAGGTAAGCAGAAATCAAACAGCTCAAGAGTTCATGGTTCTGATGCAAACACAGTTGCCTAAAAAGGACCTTTATGCTGACAAGTTTGCAAGTATTTGTGATGATGTGCAAAGGAACATTTGGAGATGCTCCTGTCTCTACAATCTAAAATAAGCTTTCTTCTTTGGGGTCCTGATGTGTGAGAAGTCAGCATCAAACAGCACAAGTTCATCCAGAACAACCAATAGGAAATATATGCTCCTTAAGGACAAAGAAATAGAAAATTTCCAGTAGAAATCTCTGGGGAAATATTGAAAGAGTAATCTTTGGAGAAAGATTGAAAATATGGGGAAAAAATGAAAGAATTTACTGATTTGATAGGTTTCAAAATGCATATACAAAGATGGGAAAGATTCAGGCTTTAGCATCAGAATTTAGACTTGATCAAAATAAGTACATGTGCAGATGCTATTTAAGTAAACAGTCAGAAAAGTTTAGTATTAAAGTATTAACAATTTAGTATTGAAGCAATTTGTTATTAAATTGCTACAGTAATTGTGGAAAAGTTTTAAAAGTTTAAAATAACTACCCCAGAACCTAGTCTTTAGTTTAATTCATTTCCTAAAGTGCTACTTATAAATGTTGTAAACCTCTTGATACAAAAACATTGGCTTTTTGTGTTACACTCAAAACTAAAGGAAAGTTAAATTGCTTCTAGCACATACTTTTCAAAGCCCGTTTCTACTTAAAATAGCACATATATTTATTTATGCATGTATTTACTCTCTGAAGAGTCTTTCTCTTTGCCCTGTAGGTATTCCACCCCGAACTCTGTATGTCTTGTAACACTTCTGTGTGGAACTCCTGAAACCTAGATTGTCGCTGTCACCAATGAATGGAGGGGCGGCAGAGCTTTGTCCTCCATGTTTCAAGCCCCTCGGAATGAAACCAAACCTTCTTGTACAGCACACTCCTCCCCAAGATGAGACAGAGAGCAATAAGGCAATAGTGTATTTAGATCAAGTTACAAACACAACCATGCTCTAGAGAGTTTGTGCTCAATTTATGGAAAGCCAGGTCCAAGTGAGATTATGGTCCCTCTGTCTTAACTGGAAGACTCAGAACGTGTTAGTGTGCAAGAAGATAGTGGCCCAGGAATAGAAATAGAAAAGCCATACTTTTTTTTGTATTCTGCACCCTTTTCCACCAGGACCTTTTCCTGTGGTTTATACCACTAATTTCTTGTTTCTCTATATCTCCTTTTTAACCCCCATGTAGAATTTTTTCTCATTCTATGTCAAGTATGTGTATAGAGGACTATGGTAAGAGCTCAAGAGAAACTGAGTCATTCTCTTTCCAACCTAAAGTTTTCCAGCATCTCCCTTGTAAGCCCTAGTGGAAATAGACAAATAAGCAAGAACTTGGTGGTATGATGTTAGTATCCTCATGAACTAAAACACAGAACTGACTGTATCTGTAGCAGTAAATCACTGCTTCAGCAAATATTCTTTGAATGCTCAACACATACTAGGCAATAAAGATATATAAGTCAATAAAAGAGATCATACTCCAGCCAGGGAATAAATGAGAGCAAAACATTAATACACAATGTGACATTCAGTAATGAGATGCTTGTAAAAACATTAAGTAAGAAAAGAAAACAGGAATAATGAAATAGGAAGGCCAATTTTAAACACTGTGGGAATGAATGTCTCATTGAGGAGTATTGTTTGTGTAAAGGTCTTGAGTAGGTGAGAGAATGAATCAGCAGCTATGAAAGGGAGAGTACGCCAGGTAGAAGACTGAGTTTCTACAAAGGTTCCGAGGCAAGAAAATATCCAAAGTGTTCAAGGAACTACCGAGGGCTGTATATGAGTGGAGTAAAGACTGAATGAGGCATTGGCCATGAGGTGTGTAAAGTGGGAGCAGGAACCTTGAACCAGTACGAGGACACTGGCTTTTACTATGAATGACTTGCAAACCACTACATGTTCTGAAAACAGAAGGCACACAGTTTGTATTAACTCTAAAGAGTTAATATCAAGGAAGATTATTTTTGAGGTAAATAATTAGATTTATTTATAGTGAAAAATATTTAGAATCCTCTTTGTGCAATAGAATGTGTGGGAGACAAAACTCACTACAAAAGTGCTCACATTTCAAAGTACTTTGTAATCCCTGGAAAAAACAAGCTAAACATTTGAAAGACAGACAGTCTTGATTAAAGATTACAATCTCTAATCCTTTGAAGTATTATGGGGAGGGCTGCTATTGTGAATCTTGGAATGGCACCAGAAGAGAAAAGAGACAGAAGGCTTAGTTTTTAAAAATGACAGACAGTGGACAACAATTAGGTGAACATATTCCTTTTCAAGTAATGTTCACAATTTTTCTAACACCCATTGCCTCAAAGTTGTATCTTCATCCTTACCCCTTGAACAAGACTGAAATTAGTGACTCTCTTAGAGGAGTCCACCTATGAATGAACTAGTAAAATGTCAAATGTAAAATTATGCTATTAATAAAACAAACTTAATCTCCCTCCCTGTCCCCTTCTCTGAAGTAAGCCATTTCTTGATCCACATAGCAGACACTCCAACCCTTCAGAAACCATAGCCCTGCCAGAAAGCCATTTTACAATGAAGTCCTTAGTCTCAAATATGACACTGATTTCAAAATGGACTCAAAAGAAAGCTTGGAGAAAATTTATTAGTTTGAAAGAAAAACAACAGAAAAAGGTAAGCTATAAATCTCTGCATCTGCTGGGTATCTGGATTGGGAGGAAAGGAGAAAAAGTCACCCTTTTGAGCTAGGTTCCGTGACAGCCAGCATGTTCAGCAACAGGTGGGCAAGCAGTTACATGGCTAAAGGGAGAAGGGGAATCATGAGAAATCCCACAGGACCAGGAAAAGCATGCTTAGGTTTATGACTAGGGTCTTCAAAAGTCATAGAGGATGGGAAAGTAAAATTATGTTGTTTGAGTTAGAATTTAGAAAGCTTCAAGATCTGCAAGCAACTGCATTGGGGCAGGGGGCAGACTTCTGGAAGGATAAGTACATTATCTTATCAAAGAAATAATTATTCCTCCCATCTCTTAAGCACATTCTCAGGTTAATTCACTTTCTGGAGGGCTGTTCTTTTGATCAGGTGATTGACAGACACAGATTGATGAACTCTTAAGGGAGGAAACAATGAGATAAATATTCTAATATTTGGAGCAAATCAGGGTATCCTGCCTCCACTTAGGGCCTACATAGAAACCAGATTATATCCTTTTGGCAGAGTAGCTTTCCATTAACAGGCCTCAAGAGAGACCTCATAATGCTACCTTTTCCATATATTTTAGGTCCTAGGTACAAGCAATTGAGATATCTCTCTTTTGGATGTTATTTGAGAAAAAGTAAGTGGGATCCAAAGAAGGTCATGAGATAAGGGCATTCTCCAAATCTGCTAATCACTGTAATGTTTCTTCCTCAAGAGTTAAGACCCTAAAATCACTTAGTAGATGAGTGAAAATTGGGCAATAGAAAGGTTTATTGTCTACATTCTTGTTAACTTTCGGGTTTTGGAAGCAATCAAGAAACCTGAAAACATGTAGTTAGACTGTAGCAGAAACACCTGATTGTGGGTCAATTATAAGACAGCACTTAAATACAGATGCCATTACTATTGTCACTTCTATGCTTATCATAGATAAAACCCATTTCTACTATGAAAATCCAGAGATTTAACCACCAAACTATTCATCAAAAGAAAGGATGGTGCCTGGGTAAAAATTAAAAGAAATACCATCATGTATGAGCCCAGGTAACTATATAAAAGGAATAACAAAACCGACTAGAAATTAGAGGCTCCTAACACTTCTAGCATTTCTGTGCTTCAGCCAGGATACAAACAAGGAAATCCTTCTGACTAAGGATGAGAATGAGTGGCTTAGTTTTAGGTCCCTGCCATAAAATTTTCTGATAAAGTTCTGCTTCCTATTTTTATCGACTTGAATACATGCTCTGAGAGATGTTGGAACACGGCTAACAGGCTAAGCAATTCTCAGATTCATGACCCTGAGAAAACACATACAATCATAAAGCTTCACCATATTAAGATGTTAAACATGAATAAGTTTTTGCTCAGCAGTAGATAACTACACAAGATATATTAAAGAATAGACTAGAATTGGAAGAAAACAATGTGAATATAATTTGAGAGTTGACAAGGTATATTTGCATATTTAAATGTGAGAAACTTTAGCCTACTCATTAGTTCAACTCAATTACAAGGAACAATATATCTGGAGGGCATAAAATATTTCATGTGCTGCTGCTAATGAGTTACAAAGTCTGAAAGCGCTCTCAATATGGTGACTATCTCTGGGCAGTGAAGTATCTTATGAATATCAACCACAAAGGCAGAGAATGGTACATTCTAGGCAGAGAGATAAGGTTAACACTATAGATTTCCCTTTCATAGGATTGACAAACGATGTCAATCTTTTTTGAAATTTACTTTTCACCGCTTAAAGTGTAATAGCAGAAGTGCAAAGGAATATAGATCAGTGGGAACATTCTCACCTAGTATGAGTGAAGTTGCAGACTCAGCTACCAGCATCATAAAAGACAA